>LPNX011149902.1:20789-131142 GCA_001517045.1 Pseudotsuga menziesii
TCCAAATTCCCATAACTTTTGGGGGCTATTTTAAAACAACCATCCCCAAAATCCCAATTATCAAGTCATCTAGGGGCGACTTTCAAACTACCACCGCAAAAATTTAAATTATTATGACTTTTGGAGGCGGATTTAAAAAACCCGCCACCAATAGGTCATTTATTATTAGTTTTGGGGGGGTTTAAAAACTACCTAAAAATAACATTTAGTGGGGGGGTTTAAAAACTACCTAAAAATAACATTTAGTGGGGGGGTTTAAAAAATGCCTAAAAAATAGCCTTTGGGGGGGGGGCAGTTAAAAACCTCCCCAAAAGTATAATTCTCATGACTTTTGGGGGGGTTTTAAGAACCAGCCCAAACATTTCAATTCTTAGGAAATTTTTTTGGGGGGGAGAGTTACGAACCACCCCCAATGGCCTAAAAAAACTTGTTTTTCCTAGGGGGGCTAGAAAAACCATCGCAAGGTAAAAAACCCTTGAAAATATCTTTAGGGGGGGGGGGGGCGGGGTCTTTAAAATACCCCCTGCAAAAGTCATGAGAGTTGAACTTTTGGGGGTGGTTGTTGGCATAATATTCCTTCTTGTCTCGGCCCAAGGTTTAATAGAAACACAATACAAACAAGACACCGAATGACATCGGCTTGACATAGCAAGCTCAGTCAGAAGCACCCATGAGGTAGGCACAGTATCACCCAAGATATCTTAATGTGTAACTTCCAAAACCATGTTTCCGCAATTGGCAAGGGATTAAAGTCCCTTCATGCGCGACCAAAGCGCTTCACATAGATGGAGGGATGGAGTTTTTTACTATGTGATAGAGGTGAAACTTGTTACCACCTAAGTTGTGCTAGTGGCTTTTTATCAAGTGAGCCTGGTGAACCAGACAAAGATGATTTGTCAGGACTTCATAATACCTTCAAAATTGCTTCTAGGGAGTTCTTGTTGTACTATATCACATGTTCATACCCCGTAGGGGAGTTGTAATAAAATGTTCTAGCATGGTAGTGTCTGTAAAAGACTCTGTCTCCTAGACTTACTTGTCAATTCGATCATCCCAGGGTGTTTTTTCCCTTGGTTATGAATGGTTGTTGAATAAACAACTGATAATTTCTGAGTTTTTCACCAAACTCCTCCAAAGTTGGGGTGGTTGGATTGACATTTAGCCTTATTGAGGTTATTAGAGTCTATGTGTCAATGTATTAACATGCTAGGAATTATGGTCAAGTCATATGAGCATGTCTAAGTCCCCCTAGGTTTTATTTTTTTTTTAAATTTAATTTTTTTTTTAAGTTTTAATTTTTCCAAACCTTAGGCTATTTTTTGATAGTCTAAATGGAAAAAATGGTTTTGTAACAAAAGTGGGCTCAAAAATCAGTTTCAGTCATGGGGGTGCTCATTTTCTAGCTCAGAGCACCTGGTAAACCCATAAACCCTCTTTTCCTAAGTTTTGAGTGATTTTCACATCACTCAGGTCAGAATACCCTAAAAATCAAATATTGATTATTTAAATTGATAAATTAATTAAATAATGGAGAAAATCCAAATTCCTAAATTAGTGGGATTTGCTTTGATTTGACTTAAATCAATCTTATCAGCTTTGAATTGACTAGAAATGACCATGCCTTAATTGAAGGTGTTGATCTGGGATGAAGAGGAAGTGCACCACAACATGCATCCTTGGGCTTTGTTCCCTCTCTCTCTCTCCTCCACACGTGTGGACTCATCTAGATGTGGTTTGGTTGATGTTTCAGTTAACCGATATATGTGTCAATCTGATCAGCACTCTGATTGTTAGTCAGACTCAGTTAGACTCAAATCAAAATCATCTTGAATCCTCATGCACCTGCAATCCCTCTCTCCTTGGGAATTGCGCCTGCTTTGGGCTAGGGTTTTAGTTTTTTCTATAAATAAAGCACAGTTTCCTCCTTTCCAAGCTAGTTATAGTTGGATGAAGAGATGTTTCCATTTTAATACTACTATATTTTCATTTTGAATAAAGAAGCTTTGGATGATATACTGTGTAGTGCATGTGATTGTGTGGATTCCCAACGTCATGCTGCTAATGTGGTAATTGCAAATTTTTTCCAATTTTTGTGCTACTTTGTATTTTGGCTTCAAGGATTCAGTTGAATCAAGTAAGGGTGTAAAATAGACAAGTATGATTACTTTCTCTTGTTTATTCATAATATATATGCTCAAGAATCTAAGTTATATGCTGAAATAAGATTATTTTTGCATGATCTTTCATTTTTTGTTTCATAGATATATATCCAGATCTCATGAGGTGTTGTGCAGGCTTGTGTGATCTAGTTGCAGGTTCTCAATTAGATGAGGTGTGAATTAAGATTGTTGCCATTCCTTATCCAATAAGCTCAAGACTCTATCCCTCATCGCTCCACAAAAGGGCCTCCTTTCAGCTTGTTTCATTCAAGCAGCGAACCAACCTTCTCTCCTATTACTCTCCTTTTAAAAAATTAAATATGCTTGGTTTATTTATTTCTGCATGATCTTCTAATTTATCATATGCAAAAATATCTCATTATATCTCATACATAAGCATTCAAAAATCTAGATCTCTATTTTTCAAAAGTTTTCCATAAGCATCATAGATGGCATAAAGAAATTATCTTTTGCATGGCATTTTAAAGGAAATCTATAGCTTGCATGCATTAGATTTTTATTTCAAAGTCTTAAAGGTTTTATTTATCAAATCAATTTCTTTATATTGGTTTCCCCAAAGCTAGCCAATATCCTCAAGAGGACTTGTCCTCTTGAGTTATTTTTGTCTTTTCTTAAAAGTACTTTAACTTAGTATTTTTCAGTAGTTTTTTGGGGGTTTCCCAAAGATCATTTTAAAGTGTTTTCGGGCACTTTACACTAATTAAATATTGCTGTTTTTTATCAGTTATAATAGAAAATAGGAGGATCTTCTTCCCGAAAAGTGACATTTGGGCCATCTGAAACCCACCAGAGGTCTCCCCATTTTCTGAAATCTTTAATTTTTGCGCTTTGTAAGATATTGGGTTCATTCTGTATAAGAAACAAGAGGCATTATATCAGTTTTATAATATTGTAATGCTGGTAATAAAAAATAATTTTGAATAGGCTCTTTTGAGCCCATTCCCCATCCCCCTTAGGGGGATTCATATCCTTTTTTCCTTTTTTGCATTTTTCCTGTTTTTTGCTCTAGATTAGTTGTATTTATGCAAAATAATGTAATTTGATTACTTTCATCATATATTCCATATTACAAATTCAAATTAATTTTAATACTTACCCCATGAATCCCAATTGAACTGAAAGGTGAAAGATGATCGTAGTAGATTTAATTAGAGAACCTCTGGTTTGTTTTATTTTTGCTGCTTCATTATTCACTATTAATTTTTGCAAGCAATCAATTAAAATCAACCCCCTCCTTGATTCCCTGATTGAGGTCCACTTGGATCGAAAGAGGTTCCTGGAGCGATTTCTTTCTAATAAAAACACATCGATTAAAATTAATTAGGTGTGTATGCTCTACATTTTGGCTGTAGTTCATCCAATCAGTCAAGATCCATCAAAAGCAATGTGAGTGACTAGATTAATTAGGTTTCACTTTCCTCAATTAACCACCATCAGGCAAAAATCCAATGCCTTGAACAAACCATAAGCGGTGGAAAAATACCAAAAGGAGTGGGAACAACTGGAAAGTGACCTTGAGGTGCTGATCTCTATTACACCCTAACGGGTGTCTTATGAACATGGTCTCCGAGACTCCATCCATCCTACAAACACCTTGCGGGTAGCTATGAAGGTTTTATTTTTGGACATACTTCAAGTACCCCTCATGTATATCTGGAGTGCCCCCTCACCTAATTTAATCTAGTAATTTTTCATATTAACTTAAAACGTACCAAGAGACAATTGCAAAATATTCACTCCAAGCACATGCAAGCACATTAATCATTTTGCGACTCCATTTTAAGGCACTGGTTATTTTTTTACTTCTTTCTATTTATATATTGTGTGTCAGCATTGTACTTACTTGTGTTTATTTTTCATCTTGTTATCTGTGATTCGCAATTGTTAATTTCAAAATCCTAAGCAACTTATTAAATTTAATACCATCATACTAAAGTAATTAGCCTTAGTAACTTAACAGGGTCTACCCCCCTTGGCTTCGTTAGGAGTTGAGCCTAAATAGAGGAGTCAAGATCAAGGTGACAACCTTGAGTACTCAATACTTTCCCCCAAGGACACATCGAGTGGCTTGAATATTTCTGCCATATCCCCCCAGGTGTGTGAAAGGAAACAACACTTTTTGGCGCTGTTACCGGGGATAAATATTTTTATTCCTGAGTATGACTAAGCATAATTTTTTTCTAAACAACTAAAAATATTAAAAAAATTGATTGATCTTGTCTTTAAAAAACATTAAAATTAAAACTCGATCCATCTGGCGACTCCACTGTCTAACATCCCTCCAACAATTATTCAATCCTTTCCCTGATTGTTACGGATAAAAATTCTTATGGCTTGGGGTACCACAATAGATAGAGTAACTACAGAAATCAATCCTTTCCTATATGCAAGAGAAACCAAACATATAACACTAAAGGATCTCAATACATACCTTATTCTAGACGATTGATGTAGATCCCCGTTGAGATTTTCCACTTTCGCTTGTATAAGTAATTTGCTCTCTCAACATTTAACAAACAAGACAGACATGCTATATATAATTGTGTAGACCTACTCCACCATATATAATCAATAACATATAATCATTTAAAAGCATCCATGGATTCAATACTCATTTAAATACACATTATTGGACAGGAAAAGATATTTCTATTAATATAAAATAGAGATTACAATAGTGACAACCTTTATCAGCATGTCTGCGAATCAGGGAAAATGAGTCCTCCACCACTTCAATCCTTCATCTCTTGATAGCAAGCTCACAAGAAAAGGAAAGCTTGGGAAGAACACAAAGTACTCCAAGGAACAAAGGGATGCAGAATCAAGTATAAGCTCCAGCAACAATGGACTATAGTTTTCTTGCTCTTCAATTCATGTCCTTTCAATGTATCCAAATGGTTCCTTATATAGTGCTTCAATGGGGTAATGGAAGGTCAAATCCAAGTGATCTCAAGGCATATGGAAGGCCAAGAGACAAGTGACTCAGATCCACTTTAAGGAAAACTCCAAAACTATTTGGCCTTTTGCACACATCCCGATGTACATAAGTTTAAGGGTCAAATCCACGTATATACGCGAGAACAGGTTTAAAATTCGTGTATAGAAAATAAGACATGTTTTTATGGATGATCTTGGAAACATCAAAGGTACAAATATGGTCCATGGGTTCTAAAGAGTCTGCAGAGGGATAGGGAAGGCCATAAAGGTGTGATCCACCATCTGTGGTAAAATCAGCTGTAACAGATGCCCCCTAATGTGTGAGGTTAGAGGGGTCATATGATGGCCGAAATACATTATAAGTCCATCCCAGAAGTGGAGTGATGAAGAACCAGGTGGAAGAACTAGCCATCCAACAGTACAATATAATGATGAAACTCTGCACATAACTGAAAGTAGACATGGTAGTCCCAGATACATAAAAGTACAATGGCCATGGATAGGCATGATACAAAATATGACATGTGTGGTCATCACCATGTACAATATAGCTAGATCAAAATCTTCGTGATGAAGATATACAAAGGATCATGATATCCATGAAGGCTTAAGATATATAATGGATCAATATCTCCATAATGTCTGGAAACATCTGACATATACTAGAATCAACTCACGAGAGTTGAAATCTCATGAACACTAGCACGATCAAGGAGGTAGCATATATGAAATTCCACCAATCTAGAAGGTCTTCTACATAATCTGCTACGAGTACATGTCCTGCTATGTGAATAAAGGTGTCGAGGTCGAACATAGTATTCCATCGTTTGATTGCCAGTAATTGATGCATACCGTTAACAGATGCGAGATCACCCACCGATAATGAAAATGGGAATCAAGGTACTAGAGTGCAAACTAACAAGTGTGAATAAATGTGTTGAGGTTGGACACTTGAAAGGATCCATCGATCAAGGGATATTGATGTATTCCCAAAAACTATTGATGGTGATAAAACCTACCACTGATGATGCATTACTATCACTATTTTCATTAAAATTGGCATTTTCATTCTTGTTCCCACCCTTACGATTGTTTTTACCCTTTTCTTTATTCCTTCCAGGCTGTTGGTTTCCCTTTTGGTCTGACGATTTCATAGAAAGTACACTCACCATTTGTGTGGGTTAAGACAAAGCCGTGGCTTGTACTAACATGGATTGTTTAATAGACAATTGACTGACTTGTTTCACAGCCAAATCTGCAGGTTTGGTACTCGTATAACCCACAATGCCATCGCCATGTGTTCCAGGTTTGATCTTGGGATTGAAACTAGAATGCGGAGCATTAGGTATGATATCATATAATAGCCTGGATTGAGCATAAATAAAATCTAGCTCGTGTGCACTAAAAATTGCTTGTTCCTCGTTCAGGACTCCGGATATAGAAACATCCTTCGCGATGTAAGGTAACAACAATTTAAGGAACCACTCAAGGAGAAACTTTGGTGGTATGAAAGCTTGAATCAACCTCTTTTGTCTATGCCACTCTTGGATATGGTCTGAGATATGTGTGGCCTTGTCTTGTCAAAATGCTGATAAGAGCTCCGTACCAATGTTGTAATGCATTGGTAGCTGGAAGTGATTGAGGAAAGTCATAGCAATTTCATCGAACAAAACAAATGCCCCCTCGGTAACTCTATATACCATTTCATTGCAGGCCCTGTGAGGGTGCATTAAAATAGCCTTAAATGGATTGAATCATCGTGTAAGGAGTTGGAAGAGAACCAAAGGTGAAAGGTAATGACATGTTCACTAGGATCTTCTCCTGGTTTTCCCACAAATTTGGGAATGTCTGAAATAATCTTAGTAGGAACAGCCGGCCCAGGTGGATCATGAGATATAGGATCATTCATTAATCTTGATAAATCAAGTAAATTTAACATTGCGAGGAAAGGGAGCCTAGGTTGAGCCGGTCTATGCCAGGCTCCCTGATACTTTTGGTTCATATAAGGCTGATTATTGT
Organism: Pseudotsuga menziesii; assembly: GCA_001517045.1. Taxonomy (NCBI): domain Eukaryota; kingdom Viridiplantae; phylum Streptophyta; class Pinopsida; order Pinales; family Pinaceae; genus Pseudotsuga; species Pseudotsuga menziesii. The sequence goes on from LPNX011149902.1 coordinate 27,926, forward strand.
AAATTTCATGCCCTTGGCCATAATATCCTCCTCCCGTTTGACCCATATAGGGTGGCATGGAAGCATTATGATGTGGTTTACCTTTACTATGCGGTGCTACAAATCCATAATTAGAGGAGTAAGTAGGTTGTTGATACCGGTAATTATAACGTTGATATCTCATTCCATACTATGATCCATAGGATTGTCCATGAGAAGCTCCATAAGATGTCCCATGGAATATCCCATGAGAAGCTCCATAAGTAGGGATATGGGGAAATCCTTGCGATGGACCATAGGACAATCCATAAATAGGAATATGACCTCCCAATACAATAGGAGATACTTGACTCTAAGATACTACTGTATGAGCAGTCCCACTACGAACCTGACTAGTAGCAACATTCCGACTTGAAGGACCACGTGAATGAGGGGGAGGAAGGGTTATCAAAAATGCATTCGAAGGAGTAGGTATAGAGGACGAAAGGACATGTGAAGGGATATAAGTGGTATTCCCTATGGTCACTCGTCTCAGCTCTAGTATCCACATATGACTACTAACATTAGGTCTAGGATGGGCACGTGAGGTAGCTTCCATCGCAGGGATGGAAGGTGCAATGTGACCAGTGCTCCCAAATATCTCCACACGGAAAGGAATTGGAATGCCCCTAGGCATAGTTCTATGTTTAATTTTTGACTCGGCATGATGTGCCAGATAATGTGCACAGATATCAGACATGCCATAACTAACATGACTCGTGCTTATGGGTTCATGGTGAATCTCATCGCCTAGAAACAAATACTAACGACATGTGAATGAGGGATCATAACTGGAATGTGAAGGTATATTAGGTGAAGAATCATATATAGGAGTAGGATCTTCCTCCCCAACCTCTTGAGGTGGAGAAGACATCTTAGGAATCTCATCCTCATGATCTCCCATTATGTGTGAATCAATGTGAGAAGAAGTCTGCATGGATTGTCTATTTCTCTTTCCCAAAGGAAGAGAAGATGTGGAAGGCAGAAGTCCTGCTAAATGATAAGAACGACAAAGTCCTGCACCGAAATCCACAATGACTCAAAAATGAAAAATACTTTTCTAATTACACAAACCCTAGGCAAACTAGCGTGCATAGAGCATACACCTATATGATGTAAACCCAAATCACATGCAAAGAAGGGTAGGATATCTGAGCTCTTGAATGAAGCAGGTATGTCTCACTTAGAAGAGGCTTGAGACTCCCATACACAACAAGTAGAGGTTTGTAACCAATTATTGTGGCCCTCAGCTTCAATGCATATAGCGATTGTGTTGTCCAACCCCAGCCTGGCTGGGACACCTGCAAAATAACCTCTATGAAGTACCCCCTCGATAACCTAGGTATGGAAACTAAGGTCACCTCAATATAATCAATGCTCAGGAAGACAGTTGTAGGGGGGATTGACCGTATGGGCAGGGTAGAAAATCCTTAAAGTCCCAAAGGAGCCCCTAGATACGAATACAATCCTAGAAATATCTCCGATGCTACTCAGTTATGACTAGGGGTCATCCCAATCAATAACCACTCACACTGCCTCATGATTAACTCCCTTGTAAGAGGAGGATCCTAAGAAACACTAATTATACCAAGGAAGTTCACACTCTCACTTGGATAGACACATACATGTTGTTGTTTAGTGCTCTTGGAGAATTTACTCACAATGAACTATTCCAAGACCCTAAGACCTAATCTTGTTGGTACACCCTATAAAATAGAAGAGTGTAATTCATTTTATTATGCATTGGATTTAATTGGCTTATTACTCAAAATGGTAAATGATCGTGCAACTAATGGTGTTATGACGCAACAAGAAGTAAAATGCACACCTAACAATCAATGCAAATGCATTGTGTCCAATGAAAAACAGGGTATGCTAATACATGAAATACAAAATTCTCCTTCAAATGAAAAATGTAGTGATTCCTATATGAAAATATAACTAATACTTTTGCAAGCAAACCTAGTGCAAGTACCATGCAAAATGTAAAATGCAAAAAGAAAATATTTTTGTATTTTTTGAATTAAAATGAGATAATGAAGAAAAAGAATGACTCTACCACCCCAAGAATCTGCAAGCACTATTAGACAACACCCAAGAAAAGTACCAATGTAAAATAAACCTAATGCACTAATCCCAAAACAAAAAATAGAAAATGGAATGAAAAGAACATTTAAAAAAAAATTCTAACTAAAAGACATCTCTGGTCAGAAACAGAGGTGTATAAAGACTCTAGAACCATCTAAGGAGACTCAACAATCATCAAAAATCACCCAACAACACTTAATATTCCCCTAAAAATCTAAACTTAGGGCATACATCACTGTATGCAAAAAACTTGCATATATACGTGGAAATCCCAATAAAAATGACGTGTACACACGACTGTGAAGAAAAAACTCACGTACATGAAGAAAAAGAGATAAAAAAAAGGTAAAATAGATAAGCTGAGAAAAATTTCACTCCTATCGGACACTACCAGACAAACATACCCCCAGGCCCAACACAAAAACAGAGAAATCAGAGCAATTCAAGAACATTGAATGCCAATAAAAACCCCCAAAGGAAATGACTAGGAACTCCCCAGTATGGTCGCCAATTCTGCTATGGAGAAAAATTCCTATGGCTTGGGGTACCACAATAGATAGAGTAACTATAGAAATCAATCCTTTCCTATATGCAAGAGAAACCAATCATCTAACACTAAAGGATCTTGATACATACCTTATTCCGGACGGCTGATGTAGATCCTGTTGAGCTTTTCCACTCTCGCTTGTATAAGTAATTTGCTCTCTCAACATTCAGCAAACAAGATAAGCATGCTATATATAATTGTGTTAGACCTACTGTAGCATATATAATCAATAACATATAAGCATTTAAAAGCATCCATGGATTCAATACTCATTTAAATACACATTATTGGACATGAAAAGATATTTCTATTAANTGTCGGCACATCTGCGAATCAAAGAAACTGAGTCCTCCACCTGGGCCTCCACCACTTCAGTCCTCCATCTCTCAATAGGAATCTCACAACCAAATGCAAGCTTGGGAAGAACACAAAGTGCTCCAAGGGACAAAGGGATGCAAACTCAAGTATAAGCTCCGGCAACAATGGACTATATTTTTCTTACTCTTTAATTCCTCTCCTTTCAATGTATCCAAAGGGTTCTTTATATATTACTTCAATGGGGTAATAGAAGGTCAAATCCAAGTGATCTCAAGGCATATGGAAGGCCAAGAGACAAGTGACTCGGATCCACATCAAGGAAAGCTCCAAAACTATTTGGCCCTTTGCACACATCCCGATGTACACGGGTTTAAGGGTCAAATCCGCGTATATATATGAGAACATGTTTAAAAGTCATGTATAGAAAATAAGACATGTTTTAAGGGATGATATTGGAAACATCAAAGGTCCAAAAATGGTCCATGGGGTCTAAAGAGTCTGTGGAGGGATAGGGAAGTCCATAAAGGTGTGATCCACCATGTGTGGTAAAATCAACTGTAACAAATGCCCCCTAATGTGTGAGGTCATAGGGGTCATACGATGGACGAAATACATTGTAAGTCCATCCTAGAAGTGGAGTGATGAAGAACCAGGTGGAAGAACTAGCCATCCTATAGTACAATATAATGTTGAAACTCTGCACATAACTCCAAGTAGAAATAGTAGTCGCAGATACATAGGAGTACAATGGCCATGATTAGGAATGATACAAAATATGACATTTGTGGTCATCACCACGTATAATATAGATAGATCAGAATCTCCATGATGAATATATATAAAGGATCATGATCTCCATGATGGATGAAGATATATAATGGATCAAGATCTCCATAATGGCTGGAAACATTAGAGATATACTGGAATCAAGTCACGAGAGCTGAAATCTCATGAAGACTGGAACGATCAAGGAGGTAGCATATATGAAATGCCACCAATCTGGAATGTCTTCTACACAATATGATACGAGTACATGTCCTACTATGTGAATAAAGGTGTCGAGTTTGAACATAGTAGTCCATCATCTAATTACCGATCATTGATGTATATCATTAACAGATGTGATATCACCCACCAATAATGAAAATGGGAATCAAGGTACTAGAGTTCAAACTAACAAGTGTGAATAAATGTGTTGAGGTCGAACACTTGAAAGGATCCATCGATCAGGGGATATTGATATATTCCCAAAAACTGTTGATGGAGAGAAAACCTGCCATTGAGGATGCATTACTGTCATTCTTCTCATTATAATTTGGCATTTTTCATTCTTGTTCCCACCCTTATGATTTTTTTTACCCATTTTCGTATTCCTTCTAGGCTTCTGGTTTCCCTTCTGGTCCGACGATTGCACAAAAAGTACACTCACCATTTGCGTGGATTGAGACAAAGCCATGGCTTGCCCCGACATGGATTGGTTAATAGACAATTGAATCACTTGTTTCGTAGCTGAATCTATAGGTTTGGTACTCGTACAACCCACAATGCCATCGACATGTGGTCTAGGTTTGATCTTGGGATCAAAACTAGAATGTAGAGCATTAGGTATGATCTCATATAATAGCTTGGATTGAGCATAAATCAAATCCCGTTCCTGTGCTCTAAAAATTTCTTGTTCCTCGTTCTGGACTCCAGATGTAGAAACATCCTTCATGATGTAAGGTAACAATGATTTAAGGAACCACTCAAGGAGAAACTCCAGTGGTATGAAAGCTTTAATCAACCTCTTCCATCTACACCACTCTTGGATATGGTCCAAGATATGTGTGGCCTTGTCCTGCTGAAATGTCGACAAGAGCTCCATACCAAAATCGTAATACATTGGTAGCTGGAAGTGATTGAGGAAAGTCATAGCAATGTCATCGAACAAAACGAATGCCCCACTCAGTAACTCTATATACCATTTCACTACAGGCGCTATGAGGGTGTGTTGAAATAGATCTAAATGGATAGAATCATTGTGTAAGGAATTGGAAGAGAACCAAAGGTGAAAGGTATTGACATTTTCAATAGGATCTTCTCCTAGTTTTCACTCGAATTTGGGAATGTTCGAGGGAAGCTTAGTAGGAATAGCCGGCCAAGACAGATCATGAGATATAGGATCGTTCATTAATCTCAATAAATTAGGTAAATTTAACATTACAAGGAAAGGGAGCCTAGGTTGAGCCAGTCTATGCCATGCTCCCTAATAGTTTTGGTTCATATAAAGATAACTATTGTAAATTCCATGGCCTTGGCCTTAATATCCTCCTCCCGATTGACTCGTATGAGGTGGCATGGAATCATTATGATGTGGTGTACCTTGACTATGCGGTGCTACAAAGCTATAATTAGAGGAGCTAGCAGGTTGTTGATACCCGTACCCATAAGGTTTATAGCTCTATCCATACTATGGTCCATAGGTTTGTCCATGAGAAGCTCCATAATATGTCCCATGGGATATCCCATGAGAATCTCCATAAGTAGGGATATGGGGAACTCCTTGTGATGGACCATAGGATGATCCAGAAACAGGAAGATGACCTCCTGATACAATAGGAGATACTTGAATCTAAGATACTATTGTACGAGTAGTCATAGTACAAACTTGACTAGTAGCAACATTCCGACTTGAAGGACCAGGTCAATGCGGGGGAGGAAGGGTTATCAAAAATGCATTTGAAGGAGTAGGTATAGAGGATGAAGGGACATGTGAAGAGATATAAGTGGTATTCCCTATGGTCACTCATCTCAACTCTACATTCGCATATGACTACTAAACTTAGGTCTGGGACGGGCACGTCAGGTAAATTCTACCGCAGGGATGGAAGGTGCAATGTGACTAGTGCTCCCAAATCTCTCTACATGGAAATGAATGGGAATTCCCCTAGGTGTAGTGCTAGGTTCAATTTCTAACTCGGCATGAGGTGTCGGATCATGTGCAGGGATATCAGACATGCCATAACTAACATGACTAGTGCTTATGGGTTCATGGTGAGTGTTGTTGTCCGGAAACCAATACCGGTGACCTATGAATGACGGATCATAACTAGAATGTGAAGGTATATCAGTTGAAGAATCATATACAAGATTAGGATCTTCCTCTCCAACCTCTTGAGGTGGAGAATACATCTCAGGAATCTCATCCTCGTGATCTCCCATTGTGTGTGAATCAATGTGAGAAGTAGTCCACCTGGATTGTATATTTCTCTTTCCCAAAGGAAGAGGAGATGTGGAAGGTGGAATTCCTACTAAACAATGAGAAATGTGAAGTTACGCACCCGAATGCACAATGACTCAAAAATGAAAAATACACTTCTAATTACACAAACCCTAGGAAAACTAGCATGCACAGAGCATACACCTATATAATGTAAATCCAAATCACATGGAAACAAGGGTAGGATATGTGAGATCCTGAATGAAGAAGGTATGTCTCACCTAGGAGAGGCTTGAGACTCCCATACCCAACAAGCGGAGGTTTGTAACCAATTATTGTGGCCCTCAGCTTCAACGCATATAGTGACTGTGCTGTCTGACCCCAACCTAGCCGGGACACCTGCAAAATAACCTCTGCGAAGTATCCCCTTGATAACCTAGGTAAGGAAACTAAGGTTAGCTCACTATAATAAATACTCAGGTGGATATTCACAGGCAGGATTGACCGTATGGGTACGGTAGCAAGCCTGAAACTCCTGAAAGAGCCCCCAGATACGAATACAATCCTGTAAATATCTCCGGTGCTACTCATTTATGACTAAGGGTCTTCCCAATAAATAACTGCTCACATTGCCTCATGCTTAACTCCATTGTGACAGGAGGATCCTGAGAACACTAATTATACCAAGGAATTTCACACTCTCACCTGGACAGACACATACATGTTGTTGTTTAGTGGTCTTGGAGAATTTACTCACAATGAACTATTTCAAGACCCTAATACCTAATCTTGTTGGTGCATCCTATAAAATAAAAGCATGTAATTCATTTTATTATGCATTGATTTTAACTGGATTATTACTCAAAATGGTAAATGATCATGCAACTAATGGTGTTATGATGCAACAATAAGTAAAATACACACCTAACAATCAATGCAAATGCATTGTGTCCAATGAAAAACAAGGTATGCTACTACGTGAAATGCAAAATTCACCTTCAAATGAAAAATGCGGTCATTCCTATATGAAAATCTGACTAATTCTTTTCCAAGCAAACTTAGTGCAACTACCATGCAAAATGAAAAATGCGAAAATGCATCATGATGCAAAAAACAAATATTTTTATATTTTTTGAATTAAAATGAGATAATGAAGAAAAAGAATGACTCTACCACCCCCATACTCTGTAAGCACTATCATATAGCACCTAAGCAAAGTACCAAGGTAAAAGAGACCTAATGCACTAATCCCAAAACAAAAAATAGAAAATGAAATGACAAGAACATTTTTAAATTTTTTTTAACTAAAAGATGTCTCTGGTTAGAAACAAAGGTGTATACAGACTCTAAAAGCATCCAAGGAGACTCAGCAATCATCAAAACTCACCCAGCAACACTTAATCTTCCATTAAAAATCAAAACTCAGGGAATACACAAATGTATGCAGAAAACCACGTATATGCATGGAAATCCCAATAAAAACCACGTGTACACACAACTGTGAAGCAAAAAATCGTGTACATGAAGAAAAGGAGATAAAAAAAAAGGTACAATAGACAAGCAGAGACAAACTTTACTCTTATCAGACACTACCAGACAAACATGCCCCAAGACCTGACACAAAAATAGAGAAACCAGAGCAATTCAAGAACATTAAATGCTGATAAAAACCCCCAAAGGAAATGACTAGGAAATCCCCAGTATGGTCGCTAATTCTGTTACGGAGAAAAATTCCTATGGCTTGGGGTAGCACAACAGACAGATTAGCTACAGAAATCAATCTTTTCTTATATGCAAGGGAAACCAAACATCTAACACTAAAGGATCTTGATACATACCTTATTCCACAGGGTTGATGTAGATCCCCATTGAGCTTTTCCACTCTCGCTTGTATAAGTAATTTACTCTCTCAATATTCAGTAAACAATACAAGCATGCTATATATAATTGTGTTAGACCTACTCTAGCATATAAAATCAATAACATATAAGCACTTAAAAGCATCCATAAATTCAATATTGTCATAGCTCAAAATGACACATCTCTTCATGTGACCACTTTCCTATGTTTTCGTCGCATGTCGACACTTCCATGACGACGCTTAATGAAAAGTCACTAAAAGTCACTAAAAAAACACCTAAATTGGAGGACCCATATCTTGGTTTTTTTAACTCCCTTTGACCTCATCTCTATACCATTGGAAATATATTTCTATTAGCTAAAACTTTCCAGAAGACACCAAAGTTTGAAAATGCCCAGAAATACCCTAAAACTAAGTTTTTTATGTGTACGTGACTTTCCTTAAGGCAAAAACATGTATGTACACGAGTTGCTATATATAATAGTCATGTATGCCTTAAATACTCGACTTTATACATTACAACCCACTTGTACTCCTCATGTATGCGACTGTTGTTTATGCAACCTGCGTACGCCTCGTAAAAATGTAAAAAAAATACGAATTTTGAAATTTGGGTAGTTTGTGTAGTTATTGTTGAAATATTGTAAGTTCGAAGAATATTCTATATGTATCTTTTTGTGGTCCCTGATGGTCCTACTGGGAGAACCACTTGTATTAAATTATACCCTTATGCTCCTAATCAGAAGAACCAATAAGAGTAATGAGGTAGTCCCCTCTAATTGTAAAGGTGGGCCATCAGCACCCTAGTGTGGTTACTTGAGCCTACATGTGTAACTCGAGCCTACATGTCAAATGAGTTAACTTAAGTGAACGAATGAATATAAATATAGGTTTAGTGCTCCTCATTTGGAACACACACACTCTCACTTGTGTAGTGCATTAGTGGAGAAGAGAGGAGTAGCTGGAGAAGGAGGAGGATCAGGCTTTGATCTCCTTGTTGGTTTTAACTTTTATCTTTTTGGGGCATCTATATTGAGGAATATTTTGCTGGGTTTTTCCCTTTATGGTTTTCCTAGGATAAATCTTTGTGTTCCTTTTGTATGGTTGTTCTTGTCTATCTTTCAGTGATCCCGTTTATATGCTTTTGTTATGAATTCAAAATGAAATAGTAATGATCTAGCTTAGCATATGAAAATTTAACATGGTATCAGAGCCACCCTGAAAAAAGAAATTGTGCAGCTACAAAAGCTAGGGATTCTTAATTTTTGGGTCTCTATCCATAATCGATCAGCAAAAGAAGGATAGACTGACTCTCCATTGAAGGGCACATCTTTTTGTCGAAGCGGAATTCGATTCCAAGAATTTTCAGTTTTGGTGTGGAAAATTAGGGATTTCTACATAAGAGGAATTTTTTAGTGAGCCTGGAATAGGATTTTTCTCCTCATCAAAATCGAATTTTAGAGACCTAGATCAAGAAATTTGGTTGGGTGAAACTCTAGGAAAGTCAAACCCTAGTTTGACCCCGAGCTAGAAAAACCCTAAATAGTAAAACTGCTACGTTTTGGTACTTTTGCTATATTCAGATATTGGCGAAGTATCAAGAGTTGAAAATTTTCAAAGGCCAAAGACACAATCCTAATGTACACTGTGTCCAAAATTCAGCTTCAGATTCTCTATATTCTGGGAGATATGATCCCTCCAATTTAGGGTTCCAGCCTCTTCCAGAATTCATCCCTAAACAGGACACCTAAGGAAAATTGCTATATCATGGACTAAAGAAGTCCAAATGGAATTCTTGAAGATATTCCAGAAATAGAATGGAATTTAATTTCTATGATCCAAATATTAGACTCAGAAAATGAACCAGCGACACATGGCATTCCGTACAACTTCACTGTTTTGAACAGTCTTGTAATAGGTCACCTTGGGAAAAGGATCATCAATCCCAATTGGTGAAACCAATGCTTATGAAACCTATGTTTTTGGATCCAAGACATGCGAGGATACCTCAGTGAGAAATTACAGACATAGAGGAGTATTAATTTTGGATATATCGCAGAGACAGTGACAGGCATTTCTGCAGAAGAAATTGGAAAACTAGGGCTTCCTATTCCAGGAGCTTCCCTCCATTGTTTTCAGAAAATGAGTACATTGGAAAGCTCCATTTGAAGAGATATATATTTCTATACAATCAGATATAAAATATTCCAAGTTTTGAAAATTAGGGTTTCTCTGACAAACCCTAAATCAGCCAGCTCCGGAAGCAAGACAGACACCTCGAATCTGTAAGATCTAATCTTTTCCTATTTGCATTTGAGGTTCTCATTTCAAAGTGATCTATCAAATCATATTGATTATAAGCTTGTTAAAGTTGAAAACTTCCAATCATGGAAGTATTTGATCTCTCTAAAGAAAATTAATTGGACACCTACATGAGTAGAGAGGTTTCAGTTCCATATGGAGATGAGGCTCAAAGCCTTACACAAGAAGAACTTGATCAAGGCCAAGAAGATCATTGTTGATTCAATCATGAATCAACTTGTGCCACAAGTTTCTTCCCTAAAGACACCGAAGATTTTTTAATATAAGAACTTAAATCAAAAGATGGCTTTGAGAAAACAGTTGAAGAATGCGAAGATCCAGAATGCAGAACAACTTGAAGTGGTAGAAGAAGAAGTGGAGAATGTAGAAGTGGTGATAGCCACCTTGAATGGCCTCCCAGAATCATGGGATTCATTTATGCAAGGAATGTGTTCCAGAAGTAAGTGATTACTTTCAGCTAACTATAAGAAGAAGAAGATGGGAGAAATTGAAGATCAAGCTCTCTCCATTCAAAGAAGATCCCTCAAGCGACGAGGAATGTGAAGAACTCAATTCTTAAAGAACCTCTTATCCATCTTATCGTTTGGATAAGAAATGATGATGTCATGAATGAAGAAGATGATGAAGTAGAAGGATCAAGAAGGAGTCTACCCATGAAATGAATAAAAGATAAGTATTCAATTGCCATTGCATGATATTGTTTTGTTATGCATTTGATTATATTTAGTTGATGTGTTATGCATGATAGACTGTTTGCGTTAATGACAGTATACTACTAATATGCATGTGATGGGTAAGTAGATCATGGTGCTATACATCTCTCCGTTGATACTTATCTAGAATGAAACCTCTTTGCTGACATATTGGATTAGTGCACAATCTCAATGATGTCATGGTAGAAATGGAAGGCATATAGAAAGTTTATGTGAGATATGGATGAATGTTGTATTGACTAAACAGTTGCATGATGCATAAGAATTTGTTGTTATTCATATGTTTTATGAAATAGTTCTAACCATGCAACTGGTGCATTTGAATTGTAGGAAAGGTCCTGTACAACCTCCTACAAGAAAAGAAGGATGAAACTTGTTCCGAAGAACAAGTGATGACAATTCAAGATTCACTCCAATAAACATGAATCTGAAGCTCCCAGGGTCAGAGGCACCATGACGAAAGAAAGAGCTTCAGAGAGCGGTAGATCCACCTTGAAGGATGAAGACCACCATGGGTACGAGAGATAACTCAAGATGAAGAAAAGAATGCTATGAAAGAAGCTATGGTCAAAGAATAACCATTGATCATGGGGAATGATGTATACGATATGATTTCGAGACATAAATGGAAGTACGTAATATCTATGGATCTACAAGAACAAGTGTATAAAGCAAGGTTTGTGATTTTTCAATGAAAGAATGGACTATGACATAACATACTCTATTGACGAGACCTACTAGAAGTATATATCAAGCATAGAACTACCTGTACAGAATGAAGAGGGAAGATGATACTCCACTTCAGGGGGAGTGACTATAGAATATATCTGAGTTCGACATGGTATGACATGATGGACAGCTTCCTAATGGATCGAGACTTTACGAATAGTAAAGTGGGTTCCAACCTTCAAGTTTGAATGCAGGAGACTGGGATATGTTGATGACTTGACAAGACAAACTCATGGACGATGTTAGGATGAAAGAATACTAGAATGATGTTTGGGATATAGTACTCAAACCAGAAAGAAAGAATGTGGTATCTTACAAATAGATTTGCAAGATAAAATATGTTGTTGATAGAAGAAAGGAAAGACTTGCGGCTAGAGGTTTCTATAAGAAAGAGGGAATTAATTCTGAAGAGACACTTACTCCAGGAAGCAAGGTACACTTCTTTCAAAACCATGATGGTAGTTTCTTCCATGATGAAGCACAGACAAGCCATCCTTAATGGTATGATTGGGGAAGGGTTTTACATCGAACAGTCATAAGGATGTGAAGTTGAAGATAGATGGACTCACATATGCAAGATGAAGAAGGCCCTCTATGGCCTAAAGCAAGCTCCCAGATCTTGGTATGGAAGAATAGATAGTTTCGTGACAAGCATGGGCTTTGACAAGAGTAAATTCAGTCCTAACCTTTACTACAAGGTTGTAGAAGATGAACGTGTCATAATATATGTGGATGACTTATTCTTGACAGGGAATGAGATATAGAATGTAGAAAGCAATAAGAAACTAGCAGAAGAATTTGAGATGAAAGACCTTGGGTTAATGCATTGTTTCCTAGGTCTGGAAGTATGGAAAAGTTCAGAAGGAATCTTTCTCAACCAGGGAAAGTATGCAGTAGAGATATTGAAGAGATTCAATATGTTGGAATGCAAAGCCATGGCTACTCCTATGGATTCCAACCTGAAGTTGTTAGCCGATGACTCATCAGAGTTAGTGGATGTGACTCATTACAGATAGATCATTGGGTCATTGATGTACTTAACAAATACTAGAATAGACATTTGTTTTGCTGTGAACACCTTGAGTCAATTTCTTGTTCAACCAAGACGGGTTCACTTAGTAGCTGCAAAACATGTGATGAGATATCTGAAAGGGACTATACACTTTGGTCTATACTATGATGGTAGCTATGAGTATAGATTGTATGGATACACATATGCAAATTGGGCTGGAAGTATCTCAGACAGAAAAAGCACTTCAGGTGGATGTTACAGTCTGGGATGTGCTATGAGTTCATGGTTTAGCAGGAAACAGTCCAGTGTTTCTCTTAGTACGACTGAAGCAGAATACATAGCAGATTGCTCTACTAAGTTGTGAAGCCATATGGATTCGGAAGATGATATCAGGTCTCTTTGACCTGAAGATGGATACTACAATGATTCTATGTGATAACCAGAGTCGTGATGATAGAGAACCCTGTGTTCTGTCGTAACACATGAAATCCAGTTTTTCTACATACGAGATAAGATGCAAATGATGATGTTTGAGTATTTACATATTGTAGATGCAGATGATGGTGATTCCATATTTCTATACTGAATATAGAGATGATGATGCTTTCAGTATTTCTATACTGAATATAGAGATGATGATGCTTTCAGTATTTCTATACTGAAGATATAGATGATGATGCTTTCAGTATTCACAAACTGGAGATACAGATGGTGATAGTTTAGTATTCACATACTGAAGATGTAGATGATGATGGTTTGGATGATGATGTACTGAAGAAGCCTCTGTCTCAAGTAAATTTTGAACACATTCAAATCAAGCTTGGTGTTGTTCAAAAGGACCTTCCTCGAAAGGGGGAGTAGTGATGATTGCAGTGGGATTGTATCATCCCTTGGCACTTTCCCTAAAGTGACCCAGAGACCTCGGTCTTTGAGAATGAAGAGGGATTGTATCATCCCGGGACATCTGTCCATAATAGATCCAGTGACCTCGGTCCTCGAGAATGTGATGGGATTGTATCATCCTTGGGAACTTTCCCTAAAGTGATCCGGAGACCTTGGTCTTTGAGAATGAAGAGGGATTGTATCATCCTGGGACATCTGTCCATAATAGATCTGGTGACCTCGGTCCTCGAGAATGTGATGGGATTGTATCATCCTTGGGCACTTTCCCTAAAGTGATTTAGAGACCTCGGTCTTCGAGAATGAAGAGGGATTGTATCATCCTGGGAAATCTGTCCATAATAGATCCGGTGACCTCGGTCCTCGAGAATGCGGTAGGATTGCATCATCCTTGGACATCATCCTAAAGTGATAGGGACTGATTCTCCCGTAATCAATTTGGTGGCTTCAGTCCTTGAGAATGTGGTAGGATTACATCATCCTTGGAAATAGTCCTAAAGTGATAGGGACTGATTCTCCCGTAATTAATACGGTGGATTCGGTCCTCGAGAATGTGGTAGGATTGCATCATCCTTAGACATAGTCCTAAAGTGATAGGGACTGATTGTCTCGTAATCAATCCAGTGGCTTCGGTCCTCGAGAATGTGGTAGGATTGCATCGTCCTTGGACATAGTCCTAAAGTGATAGGGACTGATTCTCCTGTAATCAATCTGGTGGCTTCGGTCCTCGAGAATGTGGTAGGATTGCATCGTCCTTGGAGATAGTCCTAAAGTGATAGGGACTGATTCTCTTGTAATCAATCCGGTGGATTCGGTCCTTGAGAATGTGGTAGGATTGCATCATCCTTGGACTTCGTCCTAAAGTGATAGGGACTGATTCTCCCGTAATCAATCTGGTAACTTCAGTTGTCGACAATGTGGTGGGATTGTATCATCCTTGGACTTTAATTCCAAAAGTGATCCAAATACTTTTTTGTCTTTGAGTTGTGGTTTGCAGGTTGTTGTTGATGATGATGATGCCATACTGATCGAAAGATCAGAGTATGATGATGATGACGTATTGATTGAGAGATCAGAGTATGATGATGATGTACTGATCAAAAGATTAGAGTATGATGATGATGACATACTGATCAAAAGATCAGAGTATGATGATGATGACGTACTCATCTAAAGATCAGAGTATGATGATGATGCACTATGATTATGATGTTTCTAATTGAAATATCAGAGTATGTTAATGATGTTTCTAATCAAAATATCAAAATATGATGATGATGTTTCTGATTGAAAGATCAGAATGTGATGATGATTATGATCGACAGATCAGAATATGATGATTATGATGTTGCTGTTGATCGAAAGGTCAAAATGTTGATGATGATATTGCTGATCGAGAGGTCAAAGTGCTGAAGATGTTGTTGCTGACCGAAAGGTCAAAGTGTTGATGATGATATTGCTGATCGAGAGGTCAAAAGTGTTGAAGATGTTGCTGCTGATCGAAAGGTCAAGGTGCTGAAGATGTTGTTGCTGATCGAAAAGTCAAAGTGCTGAAGATGTTGCTGATCGAAAGGACAAAATGCTGAAGATGTTGTTGCTGATCGAAAAGTTGAAGTGTTGAAGATGTTGCTGATCGAAAGGTCAAAATGCTGAAGATGTTGTTGCTGATCGAACAGTTAAAGTGTTGAAGATGTTGCTGATTGAAAGATCCAAGTACTGAAGATGTCGTTACTAATTGAAAGATCAAAATGCTGAAGATGTTGCTGATCGAAGCCGTCAAAGAATTAATGATGATGAATACTGAAGATTGAAGATGAATACCACATGATGTTGAAAAGCTTCCAATGATTTATAGATGTGTTACCCTGCTGATGTTGATGATGTCTCCTATCTCTACTCTTGTTGTTGTTGATGTTGGTGTAGAATACCCTTCTCGTTAAGGGGGAGTGTTGAAATATTGTAACTTCAAAGAACATTCTATATGTATCTTTTTGTGTTCCCCGATGGTCCTACCAGGAGAACGACTTGTATTACATTGTACCCCAATGCTCCTAAGTGGAAGAACTAATAAGGGTCATGAGGTAGTCCCCTCTAATTCTAAAGGTGGGTCATCAGCACCCCAGTGTGGTTACTTGAGCCTACATGTGTAAATCGATCATGCATGATTTAACTCAAGCCTACATGTCAAATGAGTTAACTTAAGTGAACGAATGAATATAAATAGAGGTGTAGTTCTCCTCATTTGGAACACACACACACTCTCACTTGTGTAGCGCATTAGTGGAGAAGAGAAGAGTAGCTGGAGAAGGAGGAGGATCAGGCTTTGATCTCCTTGTTGGTTTTACCTTTTATCTTTTTGGGGCATCTATATTGAGGAATATTTTGGTGGGTTTTTCCCTTTAGGGTTTTCCCAGGATAAATCTTTGTGTTCCTTTTGTATGGTTGTGCCTATCTATCTTTCAGTGATCCTGTTTATATGCTTTTGTTATGAATTCGAAATGAAATACTAATGATCTAGCTTAGCATATGAAAATTTAACAGTTATGAAACTGACTCCTTCAGTTGTAACTACTTTGTCTTTGACCCTGACTCTTCATTAACCATATAAATAGAGGTAGGGAGGTCCATGAGAGGAGACTTGAATCTTTGAATCATTATGCTGGAGGAATTGGATCTCTCTTTGCTGACATATTTTCCCTAGAAAAATTCTCCTTGTGTTGCAGAGCTTGGAGGATAAGTTCCTTGGAGAAGAGAAGCAGCAGAACTAGATCAAGGTTTTGTGAGGTGCCAAACTTTAAGAGAAGGTATAGTTGTACTTGTTTCCGAGATTAATAAAGATGTGATGTCCTTCTTCTTCCCAAATAATTATTCAATGTGTGATTGAATCTCTGTTTATGATCATATTATGATGTTAATCAGATTATTATTTCATATTTCTTTGATTATAATTTCTTTATATGTGGTCATAATGGTTTGAGGAAGGTATAATTCGTTTTGTGGGTCTCTTGGAGCAAGAGGAGCAAGAAGAGGATTGAAGGGCTGCTTGGATCAACCTTCATTTGGATAAGGTATGAACCATTCCAATCTCTAAAAATTGCTTATATATGCTTGTTGAACATTATACATCCACCTTTTAAACCCAGTATGTTGATGGCCTCTTAAACCCTATCCATAAGATACTTTCCTTTACAATAGAACTAGCGACTCCGTTGGGGAGAGCCTTGTCTGTTTGGGGTTTCTCTATATTTATTTCAATCGTCTGCAAGGTTTCAGGTCTTTCTTGCCACTTAGGAACACTTTATTAGTCTGATAGAACATCTCCCCTACCTTCCTAAGTAATTTTTTGACCTTTTTCTTGGGATTGTTTCCACCCATACGCGAGTTGCAGACTGAACAATCACGTGTCTGGTTCGATACACATGACTTTCTATGCTGTCAACTTTTCTATGATATGCAACTTGTCAGTGGCACAACCCACATGTTCTTGTACATGAGAATTGTTGTACTGTCAACCTGCATATGACATGTGACCTATCAGTAGTACAACCCGCGTGTGCCCATAAAACAATGTTTTTTCCTCTTTTTGGTGTTTTTTTCTTTTGTTTGTGGGTTGTTTGGTAGGTCTTTTGGTGTCCTCTGCATGTGCATGAATCCAAGGAGTTAGTGTCATTCCTTTTGGTTGTTCTTTATCTATGTGTTAATCCTTTATAGCATTAGGGTTTTCTTTTTTCTCTTTCCCCCCACCTCCTTTACTTGGCATGATTTTTTGGCTTATGCTTCTGGTCAGCCTACGTCGATGATCTTTGTCTGAGGTCAGAATCTTGTTGGTGTTGGTTTCCTTCTTCTTTTGTTGGTTAACTTCACCATGCCAAAATAGTTGACTTGTTTTTAATGCAAGCCTTCCTTCCAAGTAGGGTTTATACTAACTTTAGTTCATTCTAGAGTTTGTTTGGTGGTTGTATAACAAAGTTCCTTTTGCTTTGTTCTTGTTATCTGCATACTTTTGTTTGTAGGTAGTTTTTCATTTGAATTTATAAAAGAAAAATAAAAAGAACATATAATTGTTTTTGCTGCTTTCCTCCCCACCTCCTTCTTTGGCTTGACCTTGTTGGACAAGGTACTGAGCAGCCTCTGTTTATAGGTTTAGATTGATTCTTGGGACTTCTTGACCTTTGTTTTTGTCAGTCTTATTGCTCAGTCTCTTCATTACAAAGTTTTTGTCTTGTTTACCTTTGTAAGCCTTCCTTTCAATAGAGGTTGATATCCAACTTTAGGGAAACCTAGGGTTTGTTTGTGGGGTGTAGAGTAGTTGTATATTTGCTTTGCTTATAGTACTTGCTTGCATTTAGGCTGTTTTTTATTTTTGCATTTATAAAAGAAAAAGGAAAAAAAACACATGTTTGCTTTATATGCATGTAGATTAGTTTTTTAGTCTAGATTGGATGGCATATCATTGTTTTTGAAAAAATAAAAAAGAATTTGTTCTTTTGTGGCTTTCAAGTTTCTATTTGAAAAAGAAGAGAATAGTTTTTGCTTTTTTGCATTTGATTTCTCTTTGCTTAGTCATTTTGTTTCAACGTTGAGTCAAAACACCACATAAGTTTCACGCCATTTACCCTCTGACTAAAAACAACCCTTAAAATAAATGATATAATTTAAAAATTATTAGTAAGTTTTATTTTATAGGTTCATACACCAATTAGCTTAGGCTAGACTTGTGGGATATGGAGTTTAAACTCCCCACGAGTGTTAAAATTCAGACGTAGTTGGCCAATCACTAGGTAAACCCTTTTCTATGTTGATTGTATCTGTGAAGCTCCTCTCAAACGAGATTTAAACACGAGGCCATGTGGAGGCTTGGACTAAGGAGATAACCTTCTGATTCCTTGTCAAAGCGTAGACCAAGGTTTTTGCGCATCTGGGGATTTTGTCTTATACAGGGTTTCAAGATTTTCTACCCTGCCCATGCATATGAACCAGGCTTGTGACTGTCCCCCCAGACTGCCAATATAGTTAAGGTAGCCTTTAGTCTCTTTGACATCTAGGGTTCATACACAGGTATACCGGAAGGCTATTTCTGGTTGACCTTGGACGGGCTTGGAAGGTAACCCCAGTAGAAGGTGTGGGAGGGCGGTGGGTGATTCCTCCGCTTGTGCCTAAGAACATCTATAGGGAAACAAAGTAACTGTCTATCAACTTTCTTCTATAAAGTATATCTTATACATGTTTTTCTATTTTGGCTTTAGGAATTTTTAGTGAGTGCTGTGTGGTTTTTCTGTACTTAGTGTACCTTTAGGTGTATCCTTTGTAAGTTTAGTTTCCTATCAATATCAGACTCTGTATTATTGTTTGAAACTATGGCTAACACCCCTTTGAATACCAACCAAGAGATCCCCATTGGGAACTCCTTGTACTATTCCTCTCACGGGGAATGTTGGTGTTCCCTTGACGGCCACCCTGAATCTACCTGGATTCACCCTAGGGCTACCTGTGTGGTTTTTTTCCACTCCAACTGTCCTAAATGCTCCTGATGCTTCTCAAGTAAGCTCCTTATATCAAGGGCATGAAAATACTATGTCCCCTTCACCTGTAGTTGATTCTCCTACTCCTTCTACCTCATGCAGTGAAAGTACTGATACTAGTAATCGGCAATCTAAAAGGAGTAAAAGAAGGTGGAATATGAAGAAGGAACATAAGAAAGGGGGCACCAATTCAACCTTTGCAATTCAAGTTGAACCTCACCACCCATTCTCTGTGGTTCATGCTGGGGGCACCTATCCAACCTCTACAGGTCATGTTGGATCTAAGCACTCAACCTCTGCAAGTCAAGTTGATCTTAACCATCCAGCCTCTATTAATAATGTTGGTGGGATCCTTCCAACCTTTCTAGGTCATGTCAGATCTAGTCACTCAGCCTCTGGTGTTCAAGCTGAGGGCACCTGTTCAACCTCTATTGTTCAGGTTGAACCTCCCCATCCAACCTCTGCAAGTCATGTTGGATCCATCCATCCACCCTCTGTTGATCATGCTAGTGGGATCTTTCAAACCTTTCTAGGTCATGTCGAATCTAGTCACTCAGCCTCTACAGATCATGATGAGGGCACCCATTCAACCTTTGATGTTCAAGTTGAACTTCCCCATCCAACCTCTGCAATTCATGTTGGATCCATCCACCCAACCTCTAAATTTCATTCTGGGGGAACATATTCAACTAATGGAAAGCATGTTGATCCTAACCATTCAGCCTTTGTTGTTCATGCTGGTGGTGCCCATCCAACCTCTACAGGTAATGTTGGACCCAATCTCTCAGCCTCTATAAGTCATGCTAGGGGTATTCTCTCAGCCTTGGTAGTTCATGCTGAAGATAATCCGTCAACCACTGTGAGTCCTGTTGACACTATTGAAAAGACTAACCGTTCAAAACACAATCCCAAGTTTCCTTGTAAGCTTTGTGAGGGGAACCACCTTACTTATAAATGCCCTTATATCACAGAGGTGCGAAGATTTTGGTTTCATGGTCATCCCATTTTTTATCATCCTAAAGTCTGTCAACAACCAGCCTCTCTTTAGTCAGGTTGGACCCAGTCACCCAGCCTCTGGTGGTCATGCTGGGGGAAAACTCTCAACCTCTGTAGATCATGTTGAGAGAAAACAATCATCCACTGCTAGTCATGTCGACACTATTGAGAAAACTAAGCATTTGAAGTGCAAACTTAAGTTCCCTTGTAAGCTATGTGAGGGAGATCATCTTACTCACCAGTGCCTTGCTATCGCAGAGGTGCGAAGAGTGTGGTCTGAGACTCAAGAATTTCCTTCTCTTAAACAACCTATAGTTTCTCAACAACCTACTCAACCTTTGGTTGATCAAGTGGTCAAACCAATCTCAGCTTTGGTCAATACCACTCTTCTTTCAAAGAATGATCCTGATGTGATTGAACCAATGTCATCTTTGGTCAATCCCACTGTCCCTTTGGAGAGTGACTTTCATGAAGCGGTTGAATCGAATTCATTGTCGATCAGTCCCACTCTTCCTTTGGAGAGTGAAGTGTCTGCTATTCACATTTTATTCACTTCGAGTTCATAACTTAATAAATAAGGGGGCACTGAACTCGCTTTAGATCAACCCCCACCAAGCTCTCGGATTGATTCCTTTGATTGGGATAGCCTAGTTGAGTTGTTCCTTCCTTCTAATGAACCTTTCCAGATAAAGGTCAAATTTGAACCTTACTTGATTGCTCGTTGTATTGTTGATGAAGGAGCCTCAGTTAGTATCTTGTCTGCTCATTCTTTGCAAGGCATGGGATCTCCCAGCCTTGTGTCGACATCTAGTCAGTTACTAGAATTTAATAGAAGAACTAGTATGGACTTGGGAATTCTCACTCAAACACCTATTACTTTGGGTGGGAAGGCCATTTTAGTTGAATTCATGGTGATAGAAGACCCCTTGGACTTCAATACGCTCCTTGGACGTGATTATATCTATGCCATGCAAGCTATGGTGTCAATATTCTTTCATCAGATGTACTTTAATCATGGCGAAGAAATTGTCACTATCCATCAATTGGATTTTCTTGATCCGTCTCTTGACCCAACTAGAGACCAATTCTTTCCTTTATTAATTCCCAATGTTTCTAAGGACACTACCCTACCACAGGTGAGCTATGAGGCCTCATGTCCTTTGCATTCAATTGCTACTGAGAAGTAGCTTCTATTTTAATGCTTACCTTCTTGGGACTTGGTCCCAGTAGTTGACCAGGTGAGTCATCCTATACAGACCATGGAGCCTGCTCTCCACTCTGTTGATCAATTTGAAATTTTAGACATGTGTCCTATCTCAGATGATCTCCTTCCTTTGGATGAAGTCTTCCTAGAGTCTTTGATACAGTCTGATCTTCTCTTGGATGTTGGTTCAGTTGTGACTAATTATAACCCTGATTTGCTGAGTAAGCCTAATTTTCCCATGGATCAGTCTTCTTATGTTGGTCTTGTTGAGTTTTTGGACTCTCCCTTCGAACATCAAGTAAGTGATCCTGATGAGTTTGATTTTTGTTTTGAAGTTTTCAACTCCTATGATACATAGTTTTCTCTTGCAGACTCTATCTCTCCTCTTGATTTTTGCTCTCCTTCTAAGGTTGATCTTACTGATTATAAACCCTCGAGCCTTGGCTCTATAGAATCTTATTCGGTCGATTCTGCCTTGACTTTACCTTTTGTAGAAGATAGTAAAGTTGCATGTGTTTCTTCCAAAGTGACCTGCATTGAATCTCTTCTTCTGAATATGATCCTCATGTTGTTGTTTCTTGGAGACAAGATTTGTAGTTGGATTCACAACTGTTTACTGGCCTCACCTTGTTCTTCAAGTTGTAATTGCATTTGCATGTACCCTGGTTTTGCTTACGAGCCTGATGTCGGCTTCCACGCTTTTAGCTCGTTATGTAAGCCCTCATCTTTATTCTCATCATCGCTAAGCCTTGTATCATTTTTCCTTTGCAGCTTGACACCTTTTACCCTAAGGAGACATTCCTCAAGTGTCTTTACCTTGCTCATGTTCCTTGCATTATGCATAGGTTTGTTCCTCATGCTTGGGACTAGTTTCACTTGCCCCTGACACTCGTCTCCTCGCATTTAGAGCATTCTTTCTGCTCTCGTTTGAGCTCGTTAAAAATAGTAAGGAGGCCACGAGTTGACTTTTTCAGACTCATTAAAATTTAACAGGAAAGATATTGAGTTTATTTAGGCCCAGGTCTGACTCCTCAAAATAGACTTGATTTCGGAGTAAACTTTTCCGTTCAGGCTCGTTAAGAATATGTGAATGGGAATCCACATTGGTGGTAGGTTATCTCTTTCTCAGACCATGTGGAATAATATGAGAAAGGAACACTCTCTTTTCTTTGGAATTGAGAAGAGTATTCTCAGGCATAGGTTTATCACTTTTCCGGACCTGAGGGACTAAAATTACGGAAAAGGAACCCCCGTTATGACCTTAGTTTTCTCTTTTTCATGCTTTGGACCTAAACATGAAAAATATTTTGAGTGTACTTTATGTCTTTGTCATGCTTGTTAAACCCTAAATAACAAAGCATCGAGTTTATTGTTGTAAGCCCCATTTCTCGTAATCAAATGGATCTTTTTGAGTGATCTTGCCTCCCTTCACACTCGTAAATCTCAGGCTATATGTTGCTTTTGAAGGAGCATTGGGTAGGTGGTAATTTAACCTTTTTTGGACCTTCTTGACTAAATACAAAAAAGGTGTGCCTTACTTCTTTGAAATCTAAGAGAGTTCTTATGTGGTTTGTTTAATACTTTTCCAACCTCAAGAGACTAAATTGGACAAAAAAGAACCCCCCTAGAGCCTTCTTTGAAGTTTTTAGACTCTCTAAAATATGAAAACACCGTCGAGCATGTACTAGTTCGGGCTCGTAAAATCCATGAATTAGTGCTTTATCAAGAATTCTTTGTCCTTTCGTCAAAATTGCCAAAAATGAAGATGGTCCCGAGTTTTCTTTCTTGGACTCGTTAAAACTTTACAAGAAAGAGAGGAAGGGAAGTTCATTCACATTTTTTTCACATCATGGAAGCAAGTCTTGTTTCCTTCAACAAAGCACCGGTTTTGAGTCTATCAACAGTTGGGTCCTAGCATTTTGGCCTTATCCCAATTCAAAGTTTTCTTAGTCCTCTGGTTGGTTTCTTTTCCAATTATATGGGCGATCTGTCAATGTTTCCTACATTCCAGATTTTGGTCATCAGTTCCTTTTGTGTCAAAATTTTCCTAAGTCACTTTTTGTGTCATGCCCACTGTTCAAGGATTAAACCTTTGTCAGCCATTATGTAGTTGCCTTGACCTTTTGTGTCAGCCATGTTAAACCAAAAATCCCCCACATAGCTCTCTATGTCCTACACCACCCAAGGACACTATCTCACAACCCCCATTCCACTCCATAAGACCTTCCATTTGACCCGCACACCTGCAAAAGAGCCCACGGATGAAGAAAAGGGCTAAAAACACCAAAAAGGAGCCCAAAATAGCCCCCTAGGAGCTAAAGCCCTCAAAAAGGGGCTAAAAACCTAAAAGGTGCTAAAGTTAGGGAATAAGGGGCTAAAGGCCTAAAAAAGGGGCTATCCTTACTACAGCATTGGGGACCATACTAGGTCGATCCTACAGGATCCCTGGGCCAAAATTTCATTTTTTCAATTTTTTTCAATTTTACCCTAGTTTTCAAAAAAATTCTTGTTAAATATGTCTTAAATCATGTTTATTTTATGTTTTAGTTACTATTGAAGCCTCTGCTAGGAAACACCGAGTCAGATTGACCCGGGTACCAGTTACTATCGGCCAGATCTAACTCTGTCTCGCCAAAAAAACCTCATTCTGGAGTAGGGTACTCTTATCGGGGCAAAAGGTGAGACTGGGGTGCTCTTAATGAGTAAATAGGTGCACCCAGAGCGTACTTAATCCCAATTTAAGTGCGACCCCCTCACTCATTTCTAAAAAAATCTCACGGCCCCCTTGCTAGATTTGGTCATAAATGTGTGGCCTGTCACACAGAAGTTGAATTTAAGATTAATAGATAGTAATTTTTAGTTTCAGAGGACCGTTAGTGCATCCCAGCCGCCTCTGTCCACCATTGCAGGTCATTTTCAGTTTCAGTTTGTATTTTCTGCAAATAATTTCATGAACAATGTGTAAATGTTAAATGAACCATTAAGGCTTAATAAAATGAACTAGTCTAACTAAAAATAACTTTAAAATAACCATCTTGCTTCCCCCTTCCTCCTCTACCCAGTCATCACCCTTCGGGGTATTCTGGGATATGACAAAGGGAAAGCTCGTATAGATCTAGGCACTCCATAATATTTTTCCCAAACCACTAAAACCGGGTGACCTGGAAGGTAGACGGGTTAGAGAAGGAGGGCTTCTCATGGCGCTAAGCGTCCTCCCTATCGACTAACCTAGCATCCGGGAGGTGACCTGAGGATCTACTGATGGGAATAGTCCCATTGCATTGTGATCCCATCACCTTCTCTTGGTTGAAGAAGAATATCACTGTAAGGTAGACATTTAGTTAGGCCAAAAATCCAGGGTTAATCACTATACTTGTTTACAAATTTTTGTTTCTACTTGCATACAAAACCATGCCATGAACTCTACCATGAATTCATAAACCATATTGCAGCAAACAAATACCAGAACAAACAGGAAAACCAACACACTATACCAAATAATTAACCCAACTCTTCTGGCAGTCTTGGTGGCTGAGAGACCATTCAGCCAATAGGAAGCCATTGAAACTGGGGTCCAAATCTCATACCCACCAGTTTCATACACAAAAGCGAACATAATTTATCCTCCATGATCTTCCTCACGCCTATGAGGCGAACCACCACCATTTTGAAAACTTTATCAGCATCATCAAAGCCACTCTCAGTGACCTCCCACACCGTCAGAGGGCCACATAGACTTTTATTATGATTTAGACCCATATCAGTCTAAACCAGACCTCCAGACCACACCATCAAGCCCCATGGCTAGTGTAAACCCAGATCCATTTTCTAGCCTAACCTTAGCAAGTGGACCCATGTCCACATCACAACCTATCACCCACAACTTGGCAAGTGGTCCAAGCACCGTCATGCAAATTTCCACCACCCATAGTGACCAGCCAAGATGGCCTAGTGGTAACACATAGGGACAGTGGCCCCTCCACACACACTGCCCCTCTGTCCACACTAGGAGGCAGTGCATCGTCCACCTACATTGCCCCTACTATCATACATGGGGGAAATTCCCCCACCACCCATACCACCCCCCACACAGCACTTGGGGGCATTGGCCCATCTGCAATTGTGCCACCACAAGCACCCCCATCCATGCAGATGCATTATGCACCTGCAAACCCCACCCCCATTGTAGCCCCATCCCACATCAACTTGGGGTCAAATTTTCCCTTCATGGCTCATCTGAACTTGCCTGACTTGGCTAGATTAACGAATTATCCCATCTGCCACCAAGCTTTCTGGCCACCCATGCCAACTAAGCTGCCATCAGACATCCCAAAGTTTGAAGGCAAAGCTGGGGAATGTCCCCAAAATCACATAATGACATTCCATCTATGGTGCTCATCCAACAGCATCGTAGAGGACTCCATCAGGCTGAGGCTATTCCAATGCACCCTTACAGGTGCCATGACCAAGGGGGTTGAGATCCTTATAACCTATCAAGGGGGTTGAGATCCTTATATCCTGTCACCAAAGCACCACTACTCACATAACTGACCATATCCATGAGTGTCGGTGACGTCATAGCTTATGCAAAATCCAACTAGATGACATGATCTTCTTGGATTGGTTACTTAAGACTTTTCTCCCACCCATCGCAAAGGACGTCCCATATAAATGTCCCTAATCTAAAGAAGAGGCCATACTGAAGGCCGAACAATTTGACTTGATCTACTCTCAATATGGATACTTGTATGCTGTCATTCTAGATGCTCCCCATCTAAGTACCTCCTACCATGATGCACTAGGGGCATCCCACACTATGGACAACATCATAAGGTCAGTCTCCCAACAACCACATCCTTGACCGACACCACCTACCATTGCACCACAACCAAGCAACACTGCTAATGTTTCTTAGCAAAACCAAGCTCCGGACTATGCTAGAATGATGTCCCAATCCGGAGCAACAACCTCTTATGCACAACCTATGCACCACAGCAGGCTTAGGCCATGGCTTGGCCAACACAATAGTATTTGGGGAAAATGCCCACATTTGTGGCACCACCACCCCCACAAATATACTATGCACCACCAGTGCAACAATTTCGAACCCCCACCCCTGCTCCAACCGCTATGTCGGGACAAGTGTTCACACAACAAAATCGTCCTAACTAGCCTGCCCCCAACAATCAACAACTGCAAGATAGAAACAACCGGCCCCGCAACCAAGGCAATAACCAACTGCAGGGAGGCGGTCAACAACTGAACTCTCCCAACAATGTTGTGGCTAACCTGCCATCCCAAAACCCCCACGACAAAATGCACCAAGACACAATGCTCCATTGTGCACAAACCAACCATGTACACTCTATGATGTTTATGGGCATTACACATTCGAGTGTTCCTTCATGGGTCGAGCCACGCAGGCCATTCAGAACGAAGCCCAATAGGCTGCCAACGCTACAAACCAAGCACAACCCAACTCGGCACCTCAAGGACCTCCCCCCATGGTGCTTCAAAACCCACTTCTAGTCCAAGGATTGGTGGCAATTGCTCCCCCTCCCCAAGCAAATTCCAATGATCTAGGGGCACCTCCCATGGCCGAAACAAGTGTTCACCACCTCCTAGCCATGACCACTAAAGAGGTTAATTTACAAACTCGATGGAATCAGTACGACACCACAACTGAACCTATTGACTCATCAGTAGCAACCACGTCTAAGACAGTCCACTTACCTCTTCAGTTACCCCCAATCCCGCGACCCCCCATACATAGAGTTTCCAATAATGCCACAACAAGAGCTGCAGTCAGCTTTAGCATTGTGGACGATTTGGCCCAAACGCCAACTGCCATGTCCGCTCTTGATGTACTTAAAACATTCCCAACATAGCGGAAATCCTTACTAGCTACTCTAGGGGTAGCATACCCCTCCGACTCTAAGTTGATAATGTTTGACACGGAGAACGGAGAGATGCGCATGCCCTCCACTATTGCCTTCCAAATCCTAGTGTCCATTCAGAACTTGGTTGTGCACTGATGCATAGTGGATGAGGGGGCATCCATGTGCATCATGTCTAACTTGGTTTGGAAGAATCTTGGATCACCAATTCTGCAACCATCCTCCACAAATCTACAGGATTATGATAGACACCCCACTAAATCCTAAGGAATCCTCCACCATGTCCCCATCACATTAGCCGGGAATACAGTCTTGATCGACATCGAAGTCGTCAATGCTCAACTGGACTACAACCTCCTCCTTGGGAGGAGATACATGTATGCCATGCGAGCTGTCGCATCAATTTTCTTCAACCTCATGATGTTCCTGCATGAAGGGATGATTGTGATGATTGACCAGCTCACCCACCATAATCCGCAATGGTTAACAGCGCTTGCTAACATTATCCCTACAATAACCACCATTGAGCCGCAAGGGGTGACCACACATGCTAATGTCATCCCTGCAACCAACACTATGGTTGAAAACACACCAGCCTCCCCACCGTTGACTGTGGGCCCTAGGTTGTTTACCGATCCCACCATGATGGCTCCGTTCCTATTGGCGTCACCACCACTAGCAAAAAAGTAAACTACATACTTGTGCATCGTCTCGTCAAGCACTGCTGCACCCAAACAGTAACCATAGTCGTAGCCCCAACCACAACCACAACATCGTCCGCAGCCGCAACATCACCTGCAGAAGCAGCATTACGTGTAGCTGGAACCACAACCTCATCCCCACATGGAACCACCTGTGAGTTATGTGGGCTCATCTCCAGTCCATACAATTCCCTTCCTCTTTCCCCCACTTGGTGTCATGAGAAATTCGGTCATGGCCACATTAATCCTACCCAACATTATGTAAGGGATCCCGGTGTGGTATCTCAATCCACCAGCTCAACCAGCAATGCCCCAGGTTGTTTTAACCCTGGTGCAATCTATTGCGGTTGAGCCTCACCCCCCACCCGGTCTACATAAGCCAATCACCGCACCAGCACCTGCGCCGCCCCAACCCAAAAGTGCTGGGGAAAGAACACCAAAGCCATCGTAGAACAATGACAAGTCCCACCTTGTGCCGTCTGTGAACAACAGGGCCATCCAAATCAGAATTGCCCTGAAATTCTAGTGGTCTATGTGCATCTGGATTCCATGGATACGAACGAAAACATCCTCGTGGTTGAACTCCCAACTGTGCCAGTAGTCAGGAACAAGGAATTGAGGACAAACCATGCTTATGCCCTTTGTGTCTTGTATGGACATTACTCCCACCATTGCCAAGTCCTGCCTGAGTTTCAAATTTTTTTCACTGACCTCCGTCACCATTCCCTTGAGTCCAAAATCAGATTGATCGAAGAAGTTCACCCACCACCTCCTTCTTTAGACACCATGTCCATTTACATGATGTCCATTTCAACTAACCCACTTGTCTCCACCATCATTGATGGTCCATTAGACCTTTCTCTTCTGTTGTTTCCCCAGCCACAGCCGCAACCTCAGTTGCAACCTCACCCTCAGTTACTAGGGAAACAGTGGGGTTCTTTCCCACTCAAAATGATCCTTTTCCTTTTCCTTTCCTTTTCCTTTTCCTACCATCCGAGATCATGAGTATTTTCGTCTTGGAAACACAGAATCTACAGGATTTCACACTGGGAGATCCTACCTATGAGGCCCCAGGATGTGTTGACTCATGTCCAACCAATTGAGATTATGTTGCACCTACCTCCAGGTCCATTAAAGACTCCTTCAGTCACCAGGCCTGCCCCTCTTCCTCCAATAGAGATTGGGGGCAAGGCCACAAAAAACATAACCAATACCATTTACATGATCTCTAGCACCAATCACCCTTCCATCTCATCACTTGTGGAACTTCCACCTGATCTATCCTAGAACCACTTATGGGATGACGAAGAGATTTGTAAGACCACCTCTTGTTTTACCCCATTCCCTTTAAACCATACTGTGGAATTGGTTTTTTTGATAAAAGACCAGATTTCATCACCCCCTCGTGCCAATGACCTTCATCTTGGAAAGGGGGCATACCTCTTCATTGACTTTGATGGACAACTCTTAGAGAACCCATGCAACATGATACCTTAAGAGATTTTACACTAAACATCACCAATGAGTCGCTTCATTTTCTTTTCTTTTTTTTCAACGTTTTTTACCACAATTCAGGCGCAACACCATTAGCTGCTGCTCCAAAGTCACCTGGAATCAGTTCGAGGAACCTCTCACACCTCTAGGCTCAAACTTATATCTCTTTGTGAGACCATCGTCTCATGTTTAACAAACAAATTTCGGGACCATTTCCCACAATTCACCTTCATTCATGAAGCCATGACATGATGATGCAAGTGTCTACAAACATGTACTTGTATCACACTTCTTGACCGCTACTCATGCGAGTTTTCAGGCCCCCGCTCATTAAGGACTATAATTTTAGCTTTTATTTTGTATTTTTAACACATAGTTGTCTTTTCCATTCACTGCACCTTATGTGGAACACTGGACCATTGTCCACAAAACAATTTATTTTTCTTGCATGCATTTGGCATATAAATTCCCCTAGACCTACACTCACATTACATGTAGTCAATTCCGTCCACCGCAACACACACACACGCTCTCCTGACCTCTATTCGAGAGCAATCTCGGTTTGTGTGCCTTTGCCGCACCAACTCATGAGCCTCTGCCATGATCTATCCCATCCATGTATTGGTATGTTTGAGAGACTTTTGTTTCATCCATACTGCGTGGATGACCTTTGGACCCCTTTCCATCATCCCAACATGGGGCACCGCTTGTGCCACCACAATCGGTTGTCCACACAGGAGTTTCATTTAATCTCTTTTCTGACTCCTCAGAACAATGAAAAGATAGCCGAGTGCAGTTGCTTCCTTTCTCATTCGCTAAAGTATAAGAAAGGGAATCTACATCATCTCATTTACCTCCTTTTGCGGACCATGTAGACCATCTCATGAAAAGGACCTCCTTGGCACACTCAATCCAAGACCGTTCCCCTCTGCATACTTCTATGCTTTCTCGGGTAGAGGGGCTGCACTTTACAAAAAAAACTCACCATCGGTTTTTGTTAAGCTATTTTCCAGTCATTTCAACAAGAAAAGATCGCTGAGCAAACTTGGTTTTGTTCATGCTTATAAAAGTATTTGAATGACTATCCAGTCAGTATAGGTTTAACCTTTTCCACCATAATTGGACTACCAACGGTAAAGAAGTATCTCATCCCCTACAGGATGGGTGAACTCTCCTATGTATACTTTTATCCTTTTTTGGACACAGGAGACTACCAATGAAAAATATCCCACACTAGAGTCTTCTTCGTGCTTTCAGACTCTCTAAAATTGAAAGCACCATCGAGCATTTACCTTCTCGGGCTCGCCAAAAATCCACGAGATTGTACCACAACAATGTCCCTAGACATCACCCCACATAAAACAATTTGGCAGTATTCCCACATTGGGTCGCCTTTGTTCATAGTACTCTGCAATGTGTCTTCCTTGGATCCCATCAGTATCAAAAGTGTCCACCTCCTCCAATTATTTCCCATCTGCAGCGACATTCTCGGTATTACAACTATGATCCCATTCCCATGAGTTAGTTTCATTTGTTGCATGGTCTGCCCTGCTGTCTTACTTTGAGAAAAGGAATTTTGAGTCTACCACTCCCCCCTACCCTGTTTAGTTATTTCCATTCCCTCCCCTCCCCCCCAATTCATTGTGTTAGTCCATAGATTGCTTCACACCTTTCAGTTTTCTCCCTCATGCCCTTGGTCAACGAAACATCATTGCCTTGACTAGGGGCAAGTATCCCTCTGTCAATGCCAACACACATATTCTATAGGATAGACCCATAGGTCCTTGTATGTTGGTTTCATTAACATGATTGATGAGTTCCTTGGACCACTTGAGAGGAGTCCTTAGTGCCTCTCGGGGTGGTTTTTTCTCACGTTCTTGACTTCAACTCCATCACCGCACCATTGCGATTCGTACAGAGTTTGTTCCTCACAGTACTTGGTCAAAGACCCTAGATGTCACCTAACTCTAGCACATTGGTGAGTCCACTCGAGGGACCTCAATAGGTTATGTCCCTTGAGATTTCTGGGTTGCGTTGGAGACAATGTTCAGAAGCCCCAAAAGTGCTTTGATATACCTTTATGATTGATACAATATACTTGTACCGTAGAGACTCTGATTCTCAATCAGCGAGTCCACACATCTATGGACCAGATCCAGCAGACTGTCAGTCATGAAGATATAACATTCCATGAGAATTCCATGGGTCCAATGTACTAGATCAATATTGTATTCAGCCTCACATAGAGGCAACCAACATTGTAACATCAGTTGTATATGATTGGCTCTTGTATTTTAGAGCATAGATCAAATAATTCTTTTGACATTGTCACAAGCATGGGAATTCCCACCTCATCCATAGACATTTCACACATTTATTGTATCTCACCCATTGACAGGAACCAAATTAATACAAAAACCAAAAGCAACCATGTCCTAGCGCTAGAAGCACCACCTTTATATAGTAAATCCTATGATGTATGTCGGCCATACATTGAACTCCTGCCCTCACACTTCAGGGGGCAATCTATTAACCCAAGAATCCCCCACATAGCTCTCTATGGTCTACACCACCCAAGGACACCATCTCACAACCCCCATTTCACTCCATAATACCTTCCATTTGACCCCCACACCTCCAAAAGAGCCCAAGGATGAAGAAAAGGGATAAAAACCCCAAAAAGGAGCCCAAAATAGCCCCCTAGGAGCTAAAGCCCTCAAAAAGTGGCTAAAACCCTAAAAGGGGCTAAAGGCCCAAAAAAGGGGCTAAAACCCTTACCAAGGGCTTAAAACCCTAAAATCCCTTGGAAAAACTATAAAAGGAGGGTGGGGGGTCACTCTCAAAATACTTCTCCCTTTCCTATTATTATGTTTCCTGTGGATGCTTTGAGACCTTTGCCTCTCAAACCACCCACATTCCCTCTCCTCCACATCCATTCCCATTTGAGCCATTGCTCCCCCAACTAAGAGAGAGAGGCTTCCAGGAGCTAGGGCATGGTGGCCCATTACCCACTAAGAGAAGGTATATTTGTGTTTTTTGTATTTACTTCTTAGTTATTTAGATTTCTTTGACTTCTAACCATTGTTTCTTGGAGATTTTATTTAACATTGTTTGTAGGTTTCTCCATTGTAGCTTAGGTTTGTTTTACAGGGTTTAAGGAGGTGGAACCCTAACCCATTTTTTGCAGAGGGGTTCATAAGTCTTCCACTTCTTCTCTTTTCTCTTGCTTATGATTTAGTTTAGTTCTAGTTTCTGTCACTATATTAGCTTAGTTTAATTTGCTATTCTGTTTACCTGCATTTCCATTTTGTTTTTCCTATTTTCCAATAGTAGGAACCTACCCTTGTGCCCTATGGGCACAAGGGAGTCATTCTTGCTCCTGCAGTGAGGAGAAATCCTCACTACAGGCCATTCCTTGGTATCAGTTCATTACATCATGTCTTCAGCGTTTCTTGTCATGAAATTCAGTACCAATTCTAGATCCAATTAGTCTTTGACTTACCTCATGTTGGATGATGAAGGATGCCTTAATTCCTTCCTTCCAACGGATCTCTTCCTATCGACTGCAACACATCTTGCTCTGGGAATGAGATTTAGAGTTTTATGACAGTACCTTGGGGATTGTTGTCATTAGTGGCAATTTTCCTTGCTATTGGGTAGTGGGAATACCTTAATGTCTCATACTCTATGGATTCTTCAAGTGTTCAACTTCAAGTCCTTGTATACAAACTTTTTAGAATGTACTAGGTACCTTGGAGACCATTTTCATTAATGGTGGTTTCCCTCGCATTTTTTAATGGTTCTCATTATTGACCGGTAATCAAACGGTTTCCTCCATGTTCGACTTTAGCTCGTTCATTTGCATGGTTAGGATTCGTACCTTTTGGGTGGTTTGGATTGAAGACCTTGGGCTGACAATAGCATCGTCATTTTACTATTGCCCAAGTTGCGCAAGACCTTGTCACACTTTATATGACATTTTGCTGAGACATAGATCCACCTTGTATTTTTGTGGCTGTGATCGATTGTCGAGTATGGATCCACCTTGTTCCTTTGTGGCCATGACTCCTTTAGATTTTATATGGCTCCTTTTTGCATATTGAGCGACCATGATACTTTCATCAGTTATACATATGTTGGATCCGCCTGTATCTTTATGGCAATGATTTGTATATGGACTTGTATGTCCCAAATATCACTTTTTTCTAACATTTATCTCTCTTTCAGGTACCTTTGTTCAAGCCTTTTGATATTGGATTCTCTGCTCTCTCCATACTCAATTGTTTCCTTTATAATGTATTTTGTCTATCGTCTTCCTCTCTAACCTCATACATTAGAAGGCATCTGTTATAGCTCAAAATGACACATCTCTACCTATGACCACTTTCCTATTTTTTTGTCGCATGTTAACACTTCCATGACGACAATTCATGAAAAGTCACAAAAAGTCACTGAAAAAACACCTAACTTGTAGGACCCATATCTTGAGTTTTGTAACTCTGTTTGACCTCATTTCTTCCCCATTGGAAATACATTTCTATTAGCTAAAACTTTCCAGAAGACACCAAAGTTTGAAAATGCCTAAAAATACCCAAAAAATGAGGTTTTTTGTGTGTATGTGACTTTACTTAAGGCAAACCCACATACGTACATGAGTTGCTATATATAATAGTCATGTATGCCTTAAATACCCAACTTTCTGCATTACAACCCACGTGTACTCCTTGTGTACGTGACTGTTGTTTTTGCAACCCGCGTATGCCTCTTAAAAATGTCAAAAAAATATGAATTTTGAAATTTGGGTAGTTTGGGTAGTTTGGGTAGTTATGCAATTGACTCCTTCAGTTGTAACTACTTTGTCTTCCACCGTAACTCTTCATTAACCATATAATAGAGGTAGGGAGGTCCATGAGAGGAGACTTGAATCTTTGCATCATTATGCTGGAGGAATTGGAGCTCTCTTTGCCCACAACTTTGCCCTAGAAACATTCTCCTTATGTTGCAAAGCTTGGAGGTTGAGTTCCTTGGAGAAGAGAAGCAACAATACCAAATCAAGGTTTCGTGAGGTGCTGAACTTGAAGAGAAGGTATACTTGTACTTGTTTTCAATATTAATAAAGATGTGATGTCCTTCTTCTTCCCAAATAATTGTTCAATGTGTGATTGAATTTCTGTTTATGATCATATTATGATGTTAATCAGATTATTATTTCATATTTATTTGATTATCATTTCTTTATATGTGGTCATAATGGTTTGAGGAAGTTATAATTTGTTTTGCAGGTCTCTTGGAGCGAGAGGAGAAAGAAGAGGATTGAAGGGCTGCTTGGAGAAACCTTTGTTTATCTAAGGTATGAACCATTCCAATCTGTAAAACTTGATTATATATGCTTGTTGAACATTATATATCCACATTTTAACCCCAGTACATTGATGGCCTCTTAAACCCTAGCCATAGGATACTTTCCTTTACAACAAATACTCATTTAAATACACATTATTGGATAGGAAAAGATATTTATATTAATATAAAACAAAGATTACAATAGTGACAACCTCTGTCGGCACGTATGCAAAATGGAGAAACTGAGTCATCCACCTGGACCTCCACCACTTCAATCCTCCATCTCCCAATAGCAAGATCACAAGCAAAGGTAAGCTTGGGAAGAACACAAAGTGCTCCAAGGGACAAAGGGATGTAGACTCAAGTATAAGCTCCGGCAACAATGGACTATAGTTTTCTTGCTCTTCAATTCCTCTCCTTTAAATGTATCCAAAGGGTTCGTTATATAGTGCTTCAATGGGATAATGGAAGGTCAAATATGAGTGATCTCAAGACATATGGAAGGCCAGGAGGCAAGTGACTCGGATCCACATTAAGGAAAACTCCAAAACTATTTGTCCTTTTGCACACATCCCAATGTACGCGGGTTTAAGGGTCAAATCTACTTATATATGTGAGAACAGGTTTAAAAGTCACGTATAAAAAATAATACATGTTTTTAGGGATGATCTTGGAAACATAAGAGGTACAAGAATGGTCCATAGGGTCTAAATAGTTTGCAGAGGGACAGGGAAGGCCATAAAGGTGTGATCCACTATGTGTGGTAAAATGAGCTGTAACACTGATCGTGAAAGGTTTGTTAGAGAAATATTGAATAGGAATACTTCTTGTAGAAACCTTGAATATTTAGGAGAACTATCCCTCTTAGATATACATCACATATTTATAGAGAGTCATATTCACCAATGTCAAGAAAGGACGCACGAAATTCTTCAAACCCATTGACTTTTATTAGATAGTGGGTGCTCCCCATGCCATTGCAAATGATGGTATCAAGAAGCTCCCCACATTTCAGGAAAATAATTCCATCACTTCCAAGTCTCACCTTCGAAAGTTTGAAAAGCACCTAGTTAGTTATTGCAATGATGCTTCCCATGACCATGACGATGTCAAAATGAAGCTCTTTGCTTTATCCTTAGAAGATGATGCTAGAGAATGGTACCTCGACCTAGATCATGATTCGTATAAAACTCTTAGTGAACTCCGAGATGTTTTTAGGAAGAAATGGGGATAAAATAAAGAACCAAGACATCTGATTGCTGCCCTTCATAGCATAAAGAAGATGGAGAATGAAAGCATGGATGAATTTAACACTAAATTAATGTGTGTGGTTGCGGACCTTACTAGAGACATCAAGACAAAAGATGCATATATCCTCATATCCTACATTGAAGCCTTCATTGGTGACTTAAGGTACCAGTTGAGAGATAAAGAACCAGCCAATCTAGAAACTACCCAGGAATTGGCCGAGAAAATAGAAAAGAATATGCAATCTTCAGGAAAGTCAAACATTCTAGGTTACACTAGGGGAAACACTTCCTACAACAAAGATACCAAGGGTAAATTTGTTGAATTGGAAGAAAAGGGAACTTCTAAATATCCCATGGAAAAGGTGATGGACATAATAAAAAAAACTTGGTTACTAGTCAAAACCAACAAATGGCCAATCATGCTGCACAATTGTATAGCATGTAGAATAGATTGATCATAATGGAAAGGAATAATGGACCTAGGAACTTTCAGCCCAAGAAAAATCATATGTATCAGAAAAAACCCCCTCAACAAGAGCCTAGGATTCCAAAACAGTTAGACTCAACTAACATGGTAGAAGAAGTACTTCAATGGTGTAGACCTTGTGAACAATTCCACCAAGAAAGCACTTGTTATGTTGCAAATCAAGTCATGGAACATGGAATTCCCGAGGTCAGTAGTATGGAAACAACTTCAAGTGAGCTTTATCATGTATACATGGTAGTCCAGGCCTACCCTTTGTCAAACCAACATTGGCAGCAAGCCACAGATTATAGTTATGAGAAGGACCTCCTTTCCAACTTCTATGGTGAAATGCCTACTCCAGAAAAAATTCAGGAAATGAAGAAGCTATATTCAAGGGTACAGTTTATCAAAGAAAGGAGAACTCTTCACTAGGTAAATAGTACAAACCTAAGGTAACCACTCCTCCTCTCCCAGATCCCCCTGTTATCCCAGAATCAAAGATTGACATGGGAGAATGGTTAAGTAGTGTTAAGGTTTCTACTTATGCAACTGATATCCTTAAAATTCCTAGTCAAAAATAAAAGTTATTAAAAGCCTTAGAGGATAGTCAAAATAAAACTCATGATGTTGTCAAAGAGGATCCTCACCCTAATAATAATACTATATTTGAAGGAGAACATATTGAACCTATGGATATGCCTATTGTCCTCGACAGTGTTGATCCAAAAAGAGAAGACCACCCACCTTTTTATGTCTCTCTCTTAGTTGATAACCTTCTCCTTCATAACCGCATGTTAGATTCAGGTGCTTCATCAAATGTCATGACAAGAAAAGTAATGGAACAACTAAATCTAAGGATAACCCGACCCTACCACAATGTTTGTGCAATGGATGCAAGAGAAGTTGAAGCTATAGGGATAATCTTAAATCTACATGTTAAGTTGGCCAAGTATCCTGACATCGACATGTCGATGGATGTGGTAGTGATTGATGTGCTAGATAGTTGGGGTATGTTGCTATCCATAAAGTGGGATGAAGCTCTTTGTGGTTACAGTCAAATGGATTTGACATATGTTACTATACCTACATCAGAAAACACTAGGGTGATACTCCATAGAGAGAAGCTAAGGAAACAACATGTAGAAAACCCTAAAAATCCTAGAAATGAATTTGTACATTGCACTGATAACTTTGGAAACTATGCTTGTTAACCCAAAAATCCCCCACATAGCTCTCAATGGCCTACACCACCCAAGGACACCATCTCACAACCCTCATATCACTCCATCAGAACCTCCAGTAGACCACCACACCTCCAAATAGCCTAAGGATGAAGAAATAGGGATAAAAACCCCCAAAAGGAGCCTAAAATAGCCCCCTAGGAGATAAAGCCCTAAAAAAGGGGCTAGAACCCTAAAAGGGGCTAAAGGCCACAAAAGGGGCTAAAACCCTGACCAAGGGCTTAAAACCCCTTGGAAAATCTATAAGAAAAGGATGGGGGGTCACTCTCAAAATACTTCTCCCTTGCCTATTGTTATGCTGCCCATGAATGCTTTGAGACATTTACCTCTCAAACCACCCACACTCCCTCTCCTCCTCCATTTCCATTCCCATTGAGCCATTGCTCCCAAACCAAGAGAGGTGCTCCCATGAGCTAAGGCATGGTGGCCCATTTCCACCCAAGAGAAGGTATAATGTTTCTTTTCATAATTTGTTTAGTTGCTTTCTTTGCTTTCTAACCCTCATTTCTATTTGCAAGTTTTTCATTAACATTGTTTTGTAGGTTCTCCATTGTAGCTTAGGTTTATTTGTAGGTTTTAAGGAGGCCAAACCTTAACCCATTTTCTACAGAGGGGTTCACCATAGTTTCGTTTTCTTCTTTCTACCCTTAGATTTAGTTTACTGTTCTTGCCATTTGCTTCTTATTCTTGTTTAGATTAGCTTAGCTTAGTTTACTATTCTGCTTCTGTTATTTCCATTTCCTTTTTCTACATTTTCACCATTAGCAAGAACCTACCCTTGTGCCCTATAGGCATAAGGGAGCCATTCCTACCCTTGTAGCAGGGAGAAATCCTTGCTACAGAACTAGAAACCATACTATTCATTTCCTATTTTAGTTACTGTTGAAGCCTTTGCTAGAAAGAATTGAGTCAGATTGACCCCAGTACCAGTTACTGTCAACCAGATCTGACTCTGTCTCACCAAAAAACCCCATTCCGGAGTAGGGCACTCATATCGGGGCAAAAGGTGAGATTGGGGTGCACTTAATTGGCAAACAGGTGCACCCAGTGTGTACTTAATCCCCCGATAAGTGCGAATTCATCCCAGAAACTTAGGTTGCAGTTGTTTCTACATTCTATGTGGCCGCCTTGCTCATTTCTTAAAAAATATCACGGCCCCCTCGCTAGATTTGGTCAGAAATGTGCATCCTGTCACACAAAAGTTGAATTTTAGATTAATAGACAACAATTTTCAGTTTCAGAGAACTATTAGTGCATCCCAGCCACCTCTATCCACCATTGCAGGTCATTTTCAGTTTCTACTTTTATTTTCTGCAAATGATTTCATGAACAATGTGTAAATGTTAAGCAAACCATTATGGCTTAATAAAATGAACCTAGTTTAACTAAAAGAAACTTAAAAGTAACCATCTTGCTTCCCCCTTCCTCCTCTACCCAGTCATCACCCTTTGGGGTATTCTGGGATACGACGAAGGGAAAGCTCATATAGATCTAGGGACTCCATGATGTTGTTCCAAAACCATTAAAATCGAGTGACCTGGAAGGTAGAGGGGGTAGAGAAGGAGGGCTTCTCATGATGCTAAGTGTCCTCCCTGTTGACAAACCTTGCATCTAGGAGGTGACCTGAGGATCTACGGATGGGCTTAGTCCCATTGTGTAAAGAGCCCAGCATCTTCTCTTAGTTGAAGAGGAATATTAGTGTGAGGTAGACGTCTAGTTAGGCCAGCAAACATTTAGCATTAATCACTGTACTGGTTCACACTTTTTGTTTATTTATGCTTGCATACACAACCATAATGACATGAAATCTACCATGATGAATTCATAAACCATATTGCATCAACCAAATACTAGAAAAACAAGCAAAGAAATACACCATACCAACTAATTAACCCAACTCAGTTCATGATGCTGAGTAAGCCTTAAAATTTACTAATTTACACTAAGTTCAAACAACTCTACAGTTTTTGAGGACATAAGTCCATGATTGCTTCAACTGTGGGAAGTACTTGGGCTCTTCCTAGAAACTCATTGTGAGGAGTACCACAGGAATGCCAAAGTAGCTGGCCGTTGAGAGAAACTGCCAAGTGAAATGGGATGCCTTCCGATTGAGTAGAAGCACCTGTGAGGAACAAGACAAGCGCTGTCTTCTGACAGTCTTGGTGACCTAGTGACCACCTTCAGCAAATAGGAAGCCACTGAAACTAGGGTCCAAACATCATTCCCACCAAGTTTCGGACATAAATCTAACACAATTGATCCTCCACGATCTTCCTCATGCCTAAGAAGCGAACCACCACCATTTGGAACACTCAATCGACACCATTGAAGCCACTCTCAGCGATCTCCCACACCATCATAGGGCCACACAGCCTCTGATTCTTATTTAGACCCATATCAATCTGAACCAGACCTCCATACTACACCATCAAGCCCCTTGCTTAGTGCAAATCCGGATCCATTTTCTGACTTAACCTTAGCAAGTGGACCCATGTCCATAGCATAACCTGTCACCCACAACCTACAAAGTGGCCCAAGCATAGTCATGCATACTATCATCACTCAACTATCACCACCTATAGTGACCAGCCAAGCTATCCCACTTGCAACACATGGGGGCACTGGCCCCTCCACACCCACTCTCCCTCCTGCCACATAGGGGGGCATTGGACCATCTAGTTACATTGCCCCTACTATCATACATGGGGGCAGTGTCCCTACCACTCATACTATCCCACCCACAACACTTTGGGGCATTGGCCCATCCGCAATGGCGCTACCGCAAGCACCCCTAGCTATCTAGATGCACTATGCACCCACAAATCCCACCACCATCACAGCCCCATCCCACATTAATTTTGGGTAAAATCTACCCTTCATGGCTCATCTCAACTTGCCTAACTTGGCCATATTAACGAATGACCCCATCCACCACCAATCTTTTTGGCCAACTATGCCAACTAAGCTACCATCAAACATCCCCAAGTTTGAAGGAAAAGCTAGGGAATGTT
Source organism: Pseudotsuga menziesii (assembly GCA_001517045.1). Lineage (NCBI taxonomy): Eukaryota > Viridiplantae > Streptophyta > Pinopsida > Pinales > Pinaceae > Pseudotsuga > Pseudotsuga menziesii. The sequence goes on from LPNX011149902.1 coordinate 68,758, forward strand.
CCCAAAACCACATAATGACATTCCATCTATGGTGCTCATCCAATAGCATCATAGAGGAATCCATCAAGTTGAGGCTATTCCAACGCACCCTTACAGGTGCTGCGGCCAAATGGTACATTAAGCTGCCACAAGCCAAGTACCCCGACTTGAACTCCTGAGCCTTCATGTTCCTATAGTATTTCCAACTATTTGTTAGATATGATGAGGGGGTGGAGATCCTACTATCCTACCGTTAAAGCATTGCCACTCACATAATAGACCATATCCATGAGTGGCGGCAACGCCGTAGCTTATGAAAAATCCAACTAGATGACAAGATCTTCTTGGATTGGTTCCTTAAGACTTTGCTCCTGCCCATTGCAAAGGACGTCGCATCTGAACATCCCCAATATGAAAAAGAGGCCATACTGAAGGCCCAACAATTTGACCTCATTTGTTCCTAGTCTGGATACTTGTATACCGTCATTCCAGATGCTCCCCGTTCGAGTACCTCCTACCATGATGCACCGAAGGCATTCCATGTTGTGGATGGAATCATAGGATCGGTCTCCCAACAGTCCCAGCCTCGACCAACACCACCTGTCATTACACCACAACCAAGAAACACTGCTAATGTTGTTTACAAAAACCAAGCTCTGGACTATTCTAGAATGATGTCCTAGTCCGGAGCAACAATTTATTATACACAACCCGCACCACCGCAGTAGGCTCAGGCCATGGCTTGGCCAACATAGTAGTATGTGGGGCAAATTCCCACATTTGTGGCACCACCACCCCTACAAATATACTATGCACTTCTAGTGCAACCTATGCAAGCCCCGACCCCCGATGCACCCGCTTCGTTGGGACAAGTGTTCGCACAACAAAACTATCCCAACCAACCTGCCCCCAACAATCAACCAGGGAAAGCTAGGAACAACTAGCCCCACAGCCAAGGCAATAACCAATTGCAGGGAGCCAGTCAACAACCGAACCCTCCCAACAATGCCGTGGCAAATGGGCCAGCCCAGAACCCCCCGCAACCAAATGCACCAAGACGTAATGCCCCATTGCACATAAACCAACCATGTACACTATGTGAAGTCTATGGACACTATACATTCGAGTGTCCCTTCATGGTTCGCGTGAAGCAGGACATTTGAAACGAGGCCCAACAGGCTGCCAATACTACAAACCAAGCACAACCCAGCCTATCACCTCAAAGACCTCCCCCCAAGGTGCTTCAAAACCCACTTCCAGTACAAGGATTGGTGGCAACTGCTCCCCCTCCCCAACCCAATCCCAACACTTCGGGGGCACCTCCCACAGCTGAAACAGGTGTTCACCACCTGCTAGCCATGACGACTAAAGAGGTCAACTTGCAAACCAGACGGAATCAGTATGGTACCACCACCAAACCTACTGAATCATCAACGACATCCATGTCTGAGACCATTAACCTGCCTCTTCAGTTACCTCCATTCCCACGCCCCACCATACGTAGAGATGCCAATAATGCCATAGCTAGAGCTGCACTCAACTATAGCATTATGGATGATTTGGCCCAAATACCAACCACCATGTCCACTCTTGAGGTACTTAAAACATGCCCAGTGCAACAGAAATCCTTACTTTCCTCTCTAGAGGTAGTAGACCCCTCCAACCCCAAACTGATCACCTTTGACATGAAGAATGGGGAACCGCGTATGCCCTCCACTATCGCATTTCAAATCCCAGTGTCCATCTGGAATTTGGTTGTACATCGATGCATAGTGGATGAGGGGCATCCACGTGCATCATGTCTACCTTGGTTTGGCAGAAGCTTGGATCAGCAATTTTGCAATCGTCATCCATGACTCTGTGGGCTTATGATGTACATCCCAATAAAGCTCAAGGAATCCTCCCACATGTCCCCATCACGTTAGCCAAGAAGATAGTCTTGATTGACATTGAAGTCATCAATGCTCAAATTGACTACAAGCTCCTCCTCGGAAGGAGTTACATGTATGCCATGCGAGCAGTCACATCAAGTGTCTTCCATCTCATGACGTTCCCCCATGAAGGGAAGATTGTGACGGTTGACCAGCTCACTTATCATGATCCGCAAGGGTTAACAACACCTACCAATGTTATCCCTACCATCACCACCATTGAGTCACAAGGGACAACCATACACACCAATGTCGTCCCTACAACCAACATTATGGTTGACAACACAACATCCTCTCCATCATTGAATGTGGGCCCTGGGTTGTTTTCCAGTACCACCATGACGACTCATTTCCTGTTAGTGTCACCGCCACTGACAAAAAATAAAACTGTAGACTTGTGCATGGTCTCATCCAACACCACTGCACCCAAATAGAAACCGTAGCCACGGCCCCAACCACAACCACAACATCATCTGTAGCTGCAACACCAACATTAGCCGCAACATCACCAGCAATAGTATGCATAATTGAAACTAACCTACATAGTCAACTATCACACCGCCTAGTTACAGCTTAAAGGAAATGAAAATATTAATATCAAAGGAACTACAATGATCAATCATTATTGTTGCAACTAACTATGAAGAATGAAATTACTGAAGTTTCCACACCGCAAAACAAAACAATCAAAACGTCTAATTATCTCAACAATATCTGTGGAAGATAGGAAAAGCCTTTGAACAGAGATGCTGAAACTAACACAGGTTAAAACATAGAAACCAAAAGAATCCTGATCCTTATATTAAAATGACAAAGTACAACTCACTTTGACAGCTTACACAGACTGATCAAATATCAACCAACCCTTGTCTCAGAATGCTTCCCAATATTTATACACAAACAATCATAATCTTCACCCGCCAATATCCGGTGGCCATGAAGATCTAAGATCTTCAAGCTCCCTTGTTACAGTTGTGAGTGGAATTTAATGAAAGTAGAGAATATAGGTAAATTGGTTCCCAAGATGTTAGTGAATAAATGGAACCAATTGAATACATACCAAGTTTGTTGTTTCTATGCCTTAAGCAGCAGCGCATTGTTGCAGCTAAGTCTATTGCAGTTAAGTCTATTGCATCTATGCATGGAATGGAGACCTCTGATCGCTTCCAGTGTGTGGAGATGGGACTAGCAAGTAACAACTGGCACCAAAATATCATCTTCTCTTCAGACCACCCAGGATACTACATTTGTACCTCTAAATCTTGAACTATCTTTATGAAATCATGACATGTTAGCATAATTCAAGAGACAGAGCTATGAACATAACAATCATAGGAATTAATAAGATAAAACATTAATTAATCATACCTGTAAAGATTCAACGCTCAATGTGAGGGGAAAACATCTATTCGGTGCATAGAATGAAGTAAGACAAGTCAAAAAGGGTATAATAGGTGTGGTTAAAAAAGGGGTATTTCAGGACCCAACATTATTCATTAAGCACATAAAAGTTGCATGTGTGTTTGTTAAACCAAAGGGAATTATGACAAACTCATAATGACTGTATCTAGTTGTAAAAGTGGTTTTAAATATATCTTCATCCTTGATTCATACATTAAGGTATCCAGATCTTAAATTTATTTTAGACAAGATGATTTCCCTTAAAAAATGACCAAATAGACCATCTATCTGGGACAAAGGATATCGATTTTAATAGTCATCTTGTTTAATTATCGATAATCTATACATAGTCTTAAAGTTCCATATTTTTTACTTTACAAATAAGAATGGTGGTCGTTAAATGGAAACACTAGGTTGAATGTATTTTTTATCAATTAGATCTTGTAATTGTGATTTAAGTTCAGTAAGTTCTACTATATTCATCTGATAGGTATCTTTCGATGTTGGTACAGCCCCTGGTATGAGATTGATCATAAAGTCTATATCCCTCTTCAGTGTTAGTGTGGTAACTTCTTCTGGGAATATGTATTTAAAATCATTTAAAATTGCTATATTCACAATTTTAATTTGTTTATCTTTATCTTTGTCATCCATTACATAGACTACAAAACCTTGCATCCCTTACGTACAAAACTTTTCATTTGTAAGATAGAGATTTCTCTTATGGTAACTTTTATAGGATTTCCTTTTACATTAATTGTATTTGTTAGAATAATCAAAGCCATAGTTACCCCTATTTGATATTAATTAATCATTTTTGTCCTATCCCTAAATTCCTAGATTCCTTATTATGCTAGTTGGCATCTAGTTGCACCTATAAGTCAACAAATGCTAAAACTCTATTAAGGATCACTTTATAAACATCTTGGAATCATTTTTGGAAAATCTCTTGTAATTCAAAAATAGAAAAAGAACAGTTCTTCTTTTTCTGAAAGTTGTCTTGTTTTTAGCAAGTTTAAGGCAAAAAGGAAAAGATAGCCTAGGAGTAGCTATCTTGTTTTTTTCCTTAACAATAATCCTTCTTTCTCTCCATCCAAAAGGATGGATATGATCTATTTTCTTGAGTTACCAGTTGGTACATCTAATTCATCCAATTCGTCAGCATCTTCTCAAATTAGGAAATGTTTTTATGCACCTATGCGGGATTTTGACTAGTTTAGTAAGCCTTCTTTTTGTCCAATTTGAATAGCATCCTTATGCTTTCAAATCTCTGATGTAATTATATATTTGGACAGCCTATTACTTTATGAGGTTGTCTGATGTACACTTATTCAATATAGGATTGTGTTATGTTCTGATTTCGGTCTCTTTTTTGTGAATTTTCCATGTTTGATTAGCAATTTTGTGAGTGTAATTGTTCTATTTCTTGGGTTCAATTTCCACATGGTATTAAAGCCTTTGTAGATCAATTTATCTCCTTCCATATTTCTATTGCAAGTTTTACATCATTGAATGGGAGCGCATTCTACTGGTTGAAGGGCACATTTGCTGAGATATGGACCAATCTCAATGGATCATCTTGACTCCATTCAATTTATTCAAATGGAAAGATGAGATGGAGATATTGTTGAGAGAGAAAGGTCTCTGTAATATTACCATTGCATATGAGGCAGATCCCAATGGAGTTGTAGTGAAAATTAAATGGCATAATAGGAGGGATGAGCCTTATGGTCTTTTGTGTTTGAGTATTTCAATAGACCTCCTCTTCCATCTTGATGCATTGACATCACCAAATGAGGTTTGTGAGAATATTGAAGAGATTTTTGGAAAGACAAATGAGATGAGAGGACATCAACTTCATAATGAGTTGATCTCATTGAGTCCCAACAACTTTGAATAATTGAAACTCTACTTCTCCACGTTTAAGGCCCTAGTTCTATAGTGAGGGCTATCATCCTGAGAGCTCTTGTACGGAAAATCAAATTGACATGTTGACCCAAATCCTGGAGAGTAATAACATCTCCCTTTCTGAATGTCCATGAAAGAGGGAAGGAGGATCAAATTCAGATGACAAGAAGAGAGTACATGCCTTGGTTTCTAGCACTGCAAGATCATCCACCTTCTTCATTGATTCTGAAGCTTCTAGACACATGGTTTCAACAAGAGATACTTTCTCCTCTGTTGATGATTCGAAAGGTCCAAAAATTGTTTTGGGAGATGACTATGTTACTGATAGTTTAGGGAAGGGTAGGATTGATCTTGACCATGGTTCCTTCAATGATGTGTTGTATGCCCCATGTCTTGCTGCTAACCTCTTGTCAATGTATTAAATGACCCACACCATGTCTCGTAAGAAAGTCATATTCTCCCCCAATGAAGTTGAAATAAAATATATTTTGAATGGTAAAGTCATATAAAAAGGTTGTGGAGCATAGTTCGAAGGTATACATTAGAGGAAATTTCAACTCAAAATGGGCCTCCTAAGGAAAATTAATAAAATAATATTTATTAATTTTGGAGGAAGAAAAGAAAAAGCTACTTTTTTGTTCGTATTTTTGACATATCTCCCTGTGTTTTTACTCAAATTTCAATCGGGAGAGCTCATTCGACGCAGAATTAAATTCCACATCCAACAAATACCCACTCAACATACTTTTGACAAGCCCTTCTACTCCAAAAACAAGAAATACCTAAAAAAAGTGATGATCATCACCATCACATTTTTCAAGTATTTCTTGTTTTTTGGGTAGCAAGGCCCATTAAAAGTGTGTCGAGTGGGTACTTGTTGGATGTGGAATTTAATTCCACATCCAATGAGCTCTCCCAATTGAAATTTGAGTAAAAACACAAGGAGATATGTCAAAAATACGAACAAAAAAATTAGTTTTTTTTTATGATACCTATCCCCAAATTTATATTTAAAAATTGTTTAAGAGGTACTCCATTTTTTAATTTTAAAGAAGTTGGATTTTCTAATACATGATGACATGGAATTTGTATTATTTTTCGAAGGCCCATTTTAAATTGAAATTTCCTCTAATGAAAATTTCCCATTTCCTACCTTTCTCAAACCCCTCAGCTTTTCTCACTCATGCGAATGAAGAAAACAAGATTTTTCATGAGAGATTCAGCCATATTAACTACAAGTATATTTCATATTTTACTCTCAAATACATGGTCATAGGGTTACAAAATATCAAGCTTTCTAAGGGATTCGACGAAGGTTGCATCCAAGGAAAACACCCTGTGCCAAGTATGAGAGAGCTAGTCATGAGAGAACCTCTTCTCCCCTTGATTTAATCCACAGTGACATTTCTGGTCCATTGACTCATATGTCTATGAATGAAGACAAATATTCATTCACCTTCATAGATAAATTTTCCAAGTATTGTTGGGTCTACTTCCTAAAATACAAGTCTGAAGTTTTTGACCTCTTCAAGGTCTTTCAATCCTTAGTTGAGAACCAGTCTGGGAGGACACTCAAGATCCTCAGGTTTGACCCTTGTGGTGATATGTCAAGTTTGATTTCATCCATTATTGTGAATATGCAAGTATCCATACACATGATTTTATTCCTTATGCACATGAGCAAAATGGTGGCGCTGAGAGGAAGAATACAGCACTCAAGGAGATGGAAACTTGTATGATGGAGTATAAAGCTTTTCCACCAATGTTTTGGGATGAAGCAATAAACTGTGCATATTATATCCATAATAGGGTTCCTCAAAAGAATCTTAATGGTATTACTAGTTTTTAAGCTTGGAGTGGGCATAATCCATACATGACCCATTTCAGGATTTTTGGCTCAAAGTCTTGGCCTAGAATTCCAACTAAAAAGAGGAAGGCTTTGCAACCCCAAAGCCAAGAGTTCCTACTTGTTCGGTATACTGAAGATTCAAAAGGGTACAGTCTGATCAAATTGAGCACTAACAGATCCTTCATTGAAAATATTATTTAGTTTGAAGAGGATCCTTTAGCAGTAGTTGAAGTTGGAGAGTTCTCTTCGTCACCACAACCACTGATTATAAGTGAAGAGACTAATGAGTTTTCTGATTCTGATACATCTGATAATGATGATTTAATTACAGATCCTAACAGTCCTAGAATACTGAAATGGAAAGAAATGACCATTCATTCAGCTATGGAATATTCATCAGATGATCCAATATGAAAAATAAACCATGAAGGAAGAATACAACTTGCTCCAGAAGAACAACACATGGGAACTAGTTGATCTCACCCTAGGGAGAAAGCTAGTAAAGTATAAGTGGGTTTATAAAACCAAATTTTCTGCTTATGCTTAACCTTTGAAATATAAGGCAATATTGGTAGCTAAGGGATACTGACAAGTTCAATGTATTGATTACAATGAGACCTTTGCACCAATGGAAAAGATGGACTCCATAACGGTATCTTTGTCCATTGCAGCTTCAAGGCAATGGGAGGTGCATCACATGGATGTGAAGTGTGCCTTTATAAATGGAGATATGAATGAATAGATTTATATGTAGAAAATAAAAGGTTTCGTATGTAATACATCTTTAGTTTTTAGGTTAAACAAATAATTGTATGTGATAAAGAAATCCCCAAGGGCTTGGTCTGCCAACACTGATGGCTTTCTGCTGTCACAGAATTTTGTTCGATGAAAATATGATACAAATTCCAATTTCAAGCTGATACATGGTTCTTTAATGATTATTATTTTATATATGGATGACCTATTGATAATAGAAAGTTTGAAGAAAGATATTTCCTCCTTGAAGGATGCAATGAACCATGCCTTTTCCATGACATAATTGGGATTGTTGAGCCAATTCTTCAGTCTTGAAAAATCTCAATATCAACATGGAATCAAATTTCATCAGTCCAAGTATGCTTTATATTTTCTCAACATTTTAGCATGAAGGATTGCAAAACAGGAAAGACTCCATTCCAGTCTGAAGATAAGCTTGAAGAAGCAAGTTCTTCTCCTTTGGTAAATAACACATTGTATAGGCAATTGATAGGGTGTTTTATTTACCTTGCACATACTCAACCTGACATATCTTATGCAGTTAGTGTGGCTTATATATATATGGATCAACCTCATTAGATCCATTGGAGGTCATCTAAGATGATCCTAAACTTTGTTCAAGGAACAAGAACTCATGGGAACTTAAATGCAACAAAATATGACATAGAGCTAGTTGGATTTACTGATAGTGATTTGGAAGGTGACAAAATAGATCGAAAGTATAATTCAGGATATGTGTTCATGATTTCATATGGACAAATAATTTTTTCAAGTAATAATAAGAGTGCCATAACACTCTCATCTACAGAGAATAGAGGAGATGCGAATGCAACTACTCAATGTTTGTGGTTGCAAGGGATACTTGGAGAATGTGGGATTGAATTAGGGACTTCCAATGTCATCTATTGTGACAATAAAAGAACCATTAAATAATCCACTTTTTCAGTTCAAAGATAATGAACCAAGCACATTGAGATCCATACGCACTATATCAGGGAGCTTGTGCATCATGGTACCATTCCTCTACTCTACTGCGCATCTTCAGAGCAAGCATCAGACATATTCACCAAGGTGTTTTGTGATAATTCCTTTAGTAATACCAAACCACTAATGGTGATTAATTATGATGTGGTGAATACTAATTAATAACAATATTTCCCAAAAAAATTGTGTCCATATGTAAGGGAGGATTTTCCAACTGGGTTTTTGCCTCTTTCCTTGGTTGTATGGACAAGAAGTATGTAAAGGGTGACCAAGACTTGTTTCTAGGCCTTATATTTTTATTATATTTTCATATAAATTTAGTATTAATGGGGGTTTTAGAATAATCAAAACCATAGTTAACCATATTTTACATTAATTAATCATTTTCGTCTTATTCCTAAATTCCTAGATTCCTTACTATGCTAGTTGGCTTCCACTTGCACCTAGAAGTCAACAAGTGCTAAAAATGGCTTAAGGATTTCTTTAGAAACATCCAAGAATAATGTTTGGAAACTCTATTGTAATTCCATAATAGAAAAAGAGCATTTCTGGTTTTTCTTACAGATGCCTTTCTTTTAGCAGTTTTAAGGCAAAAAGGAAAAGCTAGTCTAGGAGTATCTGCCTTGTTTCTTTCCTTAACCATATTCTTTATTTTATTACATTCAAAAGCATGTATATTATATTTTTTATTCACTTATCATCTGGTGCATCTTATTCATCCAATTTGTGACCATGTTCTCAGATTAGGAAAGTGTTTTATGCACCTATGGGGGATTTTGACTAGTTTAGTGAACCTTCTTTTTGTCCAATTCAAATAACATCCTTATTCTTTCAAATATCAGATGTAATTATATACTTGGACAACCTATTACTTTATGAGGTTGGATGATGTACACTTATTCAATACAGGATTGTGTTATGCTCCAATTTCAGTCTCCTTTTTTGCGAATTTTGCATGTTTGATTAGCAATTTTGTGAGTGTAATTGTTCTACTGCTTGGGTTCAATTTCCACAGTATTACCATTATCATCTAATAATTTGAAAGTTTTATCATATTATTTTAACATAAATCTATGTTTGTATAACCAGTCCATTCCTATCAGCAAATCATAAGATCCGAACGGTAAGATATTTAAGTCGGCTTGTGTATTCAATTTATTCACCATAATTTCATAGTTTTTCACATAACTAGTGAATTTTCATTTTGTTCCCATAGAAAGTTGTACTAGAAACTATTTATTTAACATATCTTGTTTTAATTTACATAATTCTAGAATATTAGGTGATACATAACTTAAACTTGCACCTAGATCAATTAGTATAGAAATGGCTTGGTCTTTTATAATACCTTCAATTTTGAGCATTGAATTTTTATGGTATGCTTGTCGATTCTCCAATGTTGCACTGATTCTGGAAATTGTTCTCATGATATCCCCAATTGTAGTAGCTTCTTGGATTGATTGAACATTATTACAAATATTCTTTCTTATGGGAAAGTCCTTAAAGTAATGTGGTTCACCACATTCCCAACATTTTAGTGCTTCCCTTTGTACAGTGTTTGTATTAAATGTAGTGGGTGGTTCTGTTTCCTTTGTTGTAGGGTTTAGTTGTTTAAATATTTTATAGTTATTCCCTTAATACCCTCAATAGTTATTCCCCATATTCTAGGAAAAAATATTATTTTTATTTTTCTGCTCAAATTTGTCACGTATTTTAGTTTTCTAGTTAGGGCTATTTTCCCTTTTATTCTTATTATAATAATAACACAAGTTTTCCTTTCTCATTGCCTCTTCTAGAGTTTTCAGATTGTCGTACTCAATCCTCTCTTTAAACATAAGAGGTAGACAGTTGAGAAAGCATTGTATTTTTGTTTTTCGTCAATTATATAAATAACATAATGAATTATAATTAATAATTTACTATAGAGTTATTTCATGGCCATAGCACCTAATCTTAATTCATAAAATTCTTTAACTTTTCTTTGTAATACTGTTCTGAGATATAAGTTTGCTTAAAATGTTTCTTGAAGGTTCTCCATGTTACATAACGTTATTTTATACCTTTTACTTTATTTATACCTTTTATAAATGGCCATTTTTTAGTTTAATTCATCGGAATAATTATAAATATCGAAAGATTTTTCATTCTAGACAACCAAGCTTCTACTTCTTCTCCTTTTTCGATCTCTCCGTTAAACATAGGAGGTTTGGTATCTTTGAACTCACCTAAAATTTCCACATAAGGTTTACATATCTTTTTATTTCTATTACTATCACTACTTTGACTAGAATCCTTATGTTTTCATGTATTATGATTGGTTGATTCTTCACTTGAAGATTCAGTCTCAAGTTTGGAAAATTCTAGTTTCCTTCCCTTACGTTCGTAAGGTGTATGTTTTTCCATGTTAAGTTGAAGTTATCTATTTTTATCTTTTTTCATTACTGTGTAGTTTACACAGGAGAATTTTATTTAACTCTTCCTATGATTTCATAATACATTGATTATCTTATTTAACTCGTTTTAGTTCTCCTCTTAATTCCTTAATGGTTTGTTATAATTCATATGGGTTTTCATTTCTACTTTCATTTATATTTACCCATATTTCACCATCACTTAGGTTACCTTCTTCATTGATCACTGGATTCCTAGGATGGGATTCCGCTTCCGCATACATTCCAAGATCTTCCATAATTTTATGCAGAAAACAAGGTTATTCTTCTCTTCCTGTTTGTAAGAGAGTCAAACCACGACAAGATAAATTTAGTTTTATGCTTTAATCAGTTTCATTGTTGGGCTCATTCAGTACAAGTATTGTAAATGTTGTGAGAATTGCTTCACATCGAGGTCTACGAACTAGAGCAATATTCACAATCAAAGTATTTGACAAAATATGCAAGAGAACAACAAAAGAGAATGAAATAACACATGTGAATGGTGCTAATAACTTATCGTTATGTTACATTACATCTTGTAGATGTGTATGGTACATATTTATAAGACATTGGAGAAAATTTATGAGCCTTTGCAGGCCATGTGAATGCATACAAGTGTCAGGATATGATTTGACCCCTAAACCCCCCTAAGTTGAAAAATAGGCTCCCAAACCTAACCAAATAGTTATGAATACATGTGTGAACATGTAAGAAGGTGTAAATGCGGGAATTAAATGAATGGGAGAACACATGTGTGAGTGGGAGAGTCTCTAGGAACCAATAACTGACCAAAAAGGCCACAAAACATCCACATTCACACGCTAGCTCCCTTAGTGAAAGCATAGGTGGTTTGTAATAAATGAAAACACTTGGAATTTCAATATGATAAAACTATATCACCTCAATTGTGAGGATGTTCAAAGTGGAGCACCTCAACTGTGAGTTAATGATCCATAAATCAGCTAATAGACCATTATTGATCAAGATACCCTAAGTAGGATAATATAACATAAGTACCAGACAAATTAAAATTCCTCCTAGGTGTAGATCATGGTATTAAGGTAGATTAATTTTTTTAACACCCCCCCCTTAATCCTAAATTAGTACATATTATACAAAATGATTTATTAAGTCCTTGGAAACTAAGGCACAAGTCACCTTTTACAACAAGATTATATTAGTCCATGTAACCGATGTAAGGAGAAAAACTCCATGGCACAAAACTGCACCTAAAAAATGGACATGACAGAGATGATAAAAAAATATCTTCAACAGTTCCTCTTCTTCACTTGAATGAGCTGAAAGAACAATTTCTTGGCGATGGAATTGGTGAATATGTTGTGGATGTCAAGATCATGCATCAATGCATCAAAGTGTCGTATACAAATATCATGTCGAAAGGTCCTTTGATGGTCATAATATAATAATGGAGGGGCATAATAAGAATGTATTTTTATGCAAACATACTCTAATCCAGAAGAATAATCAACCATGGAAAATATATCTTTGCAAAATGTTTCCCAAATAACATCAAAATATTAATCAAAATCTGCCTCATGTGTAGCTCCCATATCATGAATAAAACCATGAATCTTCTTCCAAATTTAATGAAGCACCTTAATAAATCTGTAACAAAGCTCATGAGGTTCTGAAATATCATAATTTATGTCATATACATCAGAAAATATCAGAGGTATGGTGTCTCCATGAGTGAATGGTTCCATAGAGAGAGAGAGTGAGAAATTATATCACATTTACAGTTGAGTGAACCTGGAAGGTCTGGAGACTTGAGATTTGAACCACGGGTGGTAAAAGAAATTCCATACATATGTAAAATAAGACTAATGAATTAAAATGACATTTATTTCAAACCAGTGAAATACATACAAGACATAAAATAAACATACACAAGTGACATAGCATTGGAAACTAGGAAATTTTGAGATTTTCCAACTAGTGAACTTGAGGATTGTCGGGTATTTTGGTCATGAAATGGTTGGGTAAATGAGTATATGACTGTAATAGGCTGCATATAATCCTATATATAACCTTCAGAATCAGAATGGTAAATATCTGATTGGTTTGGAAAAGAGATTTCAAAAGCCACATCAAAAACTGGTGAAAAATCCCTAGTTTTTGTAGGAAGCTTTGGTGAACTGGATGGGGTTTATTCTACGGAAGAGATGGAGGATTAAAATTCTGATATATCAGGAAGGAAAAAATATATATAGCCATCAGAACCATAGAAATAATAATTTTTTTTACCCATGCACATAACTCATGCTCAGGCTTACCACTTCCTTGCTTGCACTCCCATCCTCTTGCAAATTCAGGAAGATCAATATGGTTCTCCTAAAGTACCTTGGTCCTGATATCCATATTATCTATGAAGAAAGATATTTCAATATTTGAACCTATGCAATAACCACATTCCAGGTATCTATCTCTTTTTCCTCCTCCTGGATCTCAAACTCCCATCATTATAGGTGGATCTTTCTGAACTTGAATGCTTCTTTCCTTTCTCTCTTTGCTTCAAATATTTATTCTTTCATTTCCTTTATCTCTTTGAATGCATCAGTATAGTGACTCAATATTGAGCCAAAATTCAGTAGATGTGACAGTATTTTCTATATGAAAGAGGAGATCCCTCAAATTACTAAGACAGAGCATACTAAATGCTTCATCAAGTCTATTTAAGTACTTATCTTTCTCTACGGGAGAGTTGCACTAGGTTCTAGTCCCCATGGTGACTCTATATAGCCATTTCGACCTCATATAGATCACTATTTTGGCCTGTCATTCAAAATAGTTTCATGGGGTCAACAATACTCGAGTTTTCTTCATTCTTCTTGCGCAACCTGTGACAAAAATGTTGTAGATCATGAAATGCAAATACTCAAATTTTATGGAAATATACCCTAAACAAAAACTGAAACCTCGCTATATTTGTTTTCAGCTCCAACCATATCTAATACCATGTGAGAATTGATTCACATTGAGATCTAGGAGCTAGATCAATATTCACAATCAAAGTATTTGACCAAATATGCAACAGAACAACAAAAGAGAATGAACTAACAGATGTGAATGGTGCTAATAACTTATCATTATATTACAGTACATCTTGTAGATGTGAATGGTACATATTTATAATACATTGGGGAAAATTCCTGAGCCTTTGGAGGCCATGTGAATACATACAAGTGCCATGCTAGGATTTGACCCCTAAAGCCCCATAGATTGACCAATACAATCCCATACCTAAAAAAACAGTCACGAATACATGTGTGAACATGTAAGGAGGCATAAATGCAGGAATGCAAGGAATGGGATCACACATGTGTGAGTGGGTGAGTCTGTAGGAGTCAATAAATGACAACAAAGACCACAAAATAACCACATTCACACACTAGCACCCTTAGTCAAAGAGGAAGTGGTTCGTAATCAATGAAGGTGCTTGGAATGTTAATATGATCAAACTAGAGTACCTCAACTACCAGGATGATCAAAGTGGAGCACCTCAACTATGAGTTAATGAGAAAGACATAAGCTAATAGACCAATATTGATCAATACACCCTAAGTATGATATAATGGTACTAAGTTAGATTAAATTCTCTAACAACCATTCTCTCATACCATTTTGTCACAAACCTATCAAATCCAAAAAAAAATTATCCTATTATACAATTATTTTGTCGTAACGTGTGTGTATATATATATATATATATATATATATGGGTCGCAATATGAAATAAATTGGCATCATCAGTAATATTCTTGTAATGTAACTTATATCATTTTTTACATTGGATGGACATGTTATGCCTCATGAGTGCTTTTCATATGAGTGGAAATGACCCTTTAGCCACTCATTAAGGTGATGTTTTCACTACTTTTAATCTTATGTTAAAATTTGGTTTTGATAGGGAATTAATCCTAAAACAATATGGATTAGCTCTATTAAACTATGAATTATTACTAGCAAATATACCTTAGTCCTAGAAACTATGTTTTATTCCTAGAAACTATCATACACTCCACTATGAGGTGGAAAAAGTAACTAAAGTTATATTAAAGGTTAAAGAAAGAGGGACTAAGCATAAGCTTTGGTTAATGGTTTGTAATGAAGTATTTTAGTTAAAGGTTTTGATTAAAGTTTTTTGGACTATGGTGATAAGCACCATAGTCGTGACCCTAGCCTTTAACATTAGACCTTGTATGTTAGTGTTTTATAACATGATTTATGCCATATCTTTGACGAGAGATACAAGGGTTCTAACACATCTAATTAAGTTTTTATTTATGGCAATTAAATATTCCATGACTACGATATGACAAAGCAACCAGTCACTTTCAAAGGAAAGTTGCAAAAGAATGCAAAATAGTCAGAGAGTGATCTCAACCCTCCACTTGTCACGATCTTCTGCAAGGGTTTTTCTAAGGTTTTAATGCGATTTTACTCTGTCTGAGGGTTTTATTTTTGCATCAGTTTCGGTCTATAACTATTTGAAGGGAGAGAAATCAGACATTACTGGTCGTGCTTCGCATTCTTTCCCACCCCTTTACTCAGTATGCTATCGAAACTTCTCCTGATGCTTCTGAGGTTTTCTTGAAGGTTTTTATTAGTGATAAAGGCCGCCATTATGGCGTATTCCTATCTAATTCATCACGATGAGAAAGGAAACATAACCTACTTCGAGCTTACCAAGCCTTTAACAAGGTAATGTATACTTCTCAGTTTTCTTTCACTCAATTTAAATTTATTTTTAACTTAATGGTGTATTCAATAATCAACTTGGGGTTTCTCGATTGGTATGTAGACAGCGTAGAAATAATGGCGTCCAGGTGGATCTGGCCCCTATCCCTCTCTGCATTGGTTTAAGGTAAAAATCTATTGATAGTTTCTTTGTCTATTTAAAATTGATTTCATAAAAATAATATTAACTCTTTTCCTTGATTGTGCATGTGTCTAGAGAATGTTCAAAATGAACATAGTCTCAAGCTTCAATCTGTTCTTTGTTGTCCATGTAAGGGTTTGTTTACCTTAATATTCCTTTCTTAAAATCAAATATGTTATATGTTTCAATATATATATCCTCCTAACTATGTAAAATGTTGATTGCATGTTATAAGTTTGTTCGGTGAGAGTGTAAAAAGGGTCACCTTCTCTCAGGCCTATTGCTTCTTTTCGAAAGGTGAGAAAAAGTTACCCTTACTCTGTTTTAACTAAAACACATGCAATCTTACTGTTAGAAAGCATACTAATAACTCAGATATTATTTTATGTGCTTGTAATCCGTGGCATGGTTTTGCATGGTCTGAATCAACGGTCTGCCAACTTTGAAGGGGTAAGGTTGATATTAAACAAATAATTTACATCCGTTATTCACTGGGTTTTTGGACCGCATAGGAATAGGGATTCATCCACTACTGTGAATATAATTTTGAATTTTTTTTATCAAGCCCTTATGGTTTGTACTAGTTGCAGAAGAAAGGATCCACAACCTTTCTGTTTATTGTGTCATCATTCCATCCACACGGATGTATATGCCATTGATTCGTTAAATGGAGGATTCCATCTTTAATAGGTGTACAACCATGTATTATTTATCAAATGGTATTTGTTGATGAAATTCGAATGATATTATCTGTGTGATCCGATTGTATTTTTTTTTTTATGGTTTGGAGAAAGCCATGTGTGACCGGTTTTGGATACCCATAGTTAGAAATTGTTTGTTTTCAATTTAATGACTAAATTAAATTTAATCTTTAGTTTAGTTGGATATGATTGCTATATTTATGATATTGAAATATGAGTTGTTATGTGTTGATTTATTTGTAACGAATCTAAACTTGATTTAGTTTACAATGGGTATGGTTACCCATCCGACATCAGTCGTGAAATTGTTTTTTATTTAACCTAGTAAATGGACCTGTGCTAGACATTTATGTATCATTTGTATAATGCTGACTAGTGCGATCATTTCCAATCTAGATCTATTATTTAGATGTTTTGGTTTGGATGAAATATCCTTTTGTATCTACTATATATACCCTATAAAATTATATGTGACAGTTTGGAACCTTTTCGTTTGTTGTTTATGTATTTCAAAATTGTTGATGGGTATTTCGATTCAGGGTTTAATGAATAGTTCCGTATGTACTATTGTTGTTTAACTATGTGAATGGATTCTAGCCATAATCATATGTAATCTGGATACAAGGTTTTTAATTAGGAAATAATTTATAAGGTTAATAGAGTTTAAAAATAAACATCAATACAAATGTAATTTAAAATAGTTAATCAGATCTATAAAATACCTTCATTTAGACTCCTAATTAGGCTAACATTAGATCCAGTCTAATTCGGGTATGGAAGCCCAAACATAGAATAATTAGATTAAGATAATAATTTTTTCGATTCCTCTACTAATAAAGAACAATTTACATTAAACTATAACATGGAATTGGAATGGAATAGAAATAGATGCATAGTATCATTCATTGCAAAAATTTTATTACGATTCATATCTATACTCAACATATACTTTAACAATACCTAAACAGATAAGAAATAGAAATAGGGATCCAGACACCACTATCGGGAAAACATAATTGAAGTTATTGTTCCTCCCAACCAACTCCTAGAGAAGCCAAGTCTTACTTGCTCCACAACCCCTGATCCTATTTGTTGAGCCACAAGGAGAAAATCCAATCAATGTGTTGTATCTTTCATTAATAGATCGATTCCATGCCCATCACTAGCCTCCTGCTTGCTTGATGGACATACTATTATATAGTATTTTTCCTAGTACTTGGTCATTTACGAGCCTCCTCTCTTTAGCACTCCACAAGGAGTATTGAACTGATTTTGGGAAAGATGCCTCCTGCATCACTTGAGTTCTAACTTTGTAGCTTTCGCCACTTGTCTTTTCCCCTTGTGGGTCAGTAAACACTCTTTCAACATCTACTTCGGTTCGAATTCCTCTTAGTATTTTTAATTTAAAAAAAAAACATTTCATTACATCCATTTTGACTTTCTTCTCAATATATTTAAAAAAAATAAAATATTCAAAGAACAATAATTTACATTTATTTTGTGGGTAACATTTCAGTTCTTGGGGGTGGGTAGTGCAGATTCAAAAAAAAATCATTTGTTTACCTAGGAGATTTTATCAAAGCCTAAAAGAAAGAGTGGTAGGGGAATAAAGATATTGTTGTGTTTTAACCGAGCTCTTTATGCAAAAATATTATGGAGAATTTTATTCAATAATGGCTTGTGGGGAAAAGTTATAAAAGCTAAATATATAAACAAAAGTCTACAACATTGGTTCATGAATCACAGTTTGAAAAACCAAAATTTCTCTCCCATCTAGAGTAGTTTATTAAAAAAAATTCTTAATATTAACCAATCCATTTGTTGTTCAATGAGGTTGTTAGCATAATTACACAAAATGGACATAGTGGTGTTGAAACAAACATGGATAAGATGGGATCATGACATTGAACTTTGAATTACATTGCAAGAGTTGGAATTGAATGGTCATTTGGTAGGAATATATTTCAATAATGAATGAGACAGTCTATTTCGGAAGCATAACAAAAATAATGGAGAATTTGGAGAAAGGTTGTCTTATGGTATCGTTATTGAGGAGGAAGATATGGACAATTTTACTTAGTGGACCAAGTGGATTTGGAATGACCATAGCATGAGGGATTCACCTTGTTGAGAAATATATTATCACATTCATTCATAAAAGGGGGTTTTTAATTATGAAAAATAAGGTCAATATGTTGTAGGTATTGGGGTGGTGGGGAATATGGGATGGGATTTTTATAGGTATTAAGGGGTATACAAAGGGATTTCAAGTAAAAATAAGGAATATAATGTAAAAATAGGGGTTTTTTAATTGGAAATATGTATTAGGAGGGGGGGTCAACAAAAATATTTGTGTAAGTAATTATCAATATCTAGTGGGATTAGGGGTATTATTAAATATCTTTTGAAAAAAGGCACAATGACATGGTTTCACTGAGTGAAGACCCCATGGACCATAGTCCCTTAAAGGTTATAATCTTTATGTGGTTGTGTATAAAAAATAAGATTTTAACATTGGATGTTTTGAAGAATAGAGTTGTATGGGTCTAGGTAGATGTATATTATGCAAGGTCAATGAGGAGTATGGTTTGACATTTTGGAACTTCTCCTTTCTTCAATAAGGTTTGGACTGAACTAAAAACAAAGTAGTAAATTGGGATTCTCTCTTTGGAATATTATCTAAAAATTTGGTGTAATAGAAAGAAAAGGTTTATATCCCTAGACTATTAATAGAGCTATTTTCCAAGGTTTGGTTATGTATGTTTCGTTTGTTAGTTAAAATATTATGGGATTGTTTTTTGAATGGTACAAGTAAAAGTCATCAAAAACTCCTATATTTCATTGTTTTCCATCACTGGAATTGGACTATCTAGTTGGTTTTTTCGATGGTGGATAGAAGGGAGGAATATGAGGGGATGGTATGATGATCAAAATAAATATGAATAATGTTATCAAATGCTATATGGGAGTGGGAATAGGTACTAATGCCACTTAAGATCCTTCGACATTCTGGGGTATTATTTTCGTGGAAAAATGATTTAGGATTAATGCCATTAAGATTGTAGGTAACTCTATTTTGATCAATTGGGAAAAGGGGGTTTCAAGTATTCAATATTTGTCATTGCATCCTTGAATGCATAAAGTTATATCTATGATGAAAAATTCCAATATATATTTTCATCATATTTACAGAGAATACAGTTGTGCACTAAACATATGATCAAAAAAGGGATTGGAGAAATGGATAATTACATTGACTTTGAGGTTTTGAGGAATAGTATTTTTCCTCACTCAACCAAAGTGAGTTATATATGAGTAATGTTACGATGTCCATGTAGTTCATGTTTAGTATTTTTTTCTATATTGAGCAAATTTCTGCTCTATTAGTTTCTAGATGTGACATTTATAGTCAATTTCTATTTTAGGACACTTTGGACTTTAGAATTTTGGGATGGGTAAGGTAGTATGAAATAATATTTTGATGCTGAAAATGTTGGAAAAGATGTATTATATATATGATACAACTTTTTTATAAATATAAATTTGTTTATTGGCATTGGGAAAAAAACTCAATATTAATATTCATATTCATATTAATTAATTTACCATGATGTTAACTAACATTATTATGAATATTAACTTTAATTAGATAAATAAAAAGAGCTTTAATCATTTTTTATTTTCCTTCTTAAATACTTTATTGATTGAAAGAACCCTAACTTCCATTGCTGCATAAAACACTATATATATCTATGTGATTATTAATGTGTGCTTTATCTCACCAAGTACAATAGTGTCTATATTTGTCATTATTAATGTAGGTGTATCCATGTTTTATAAGCTTGAAGATACCTCGCATGGCTTGAGGCCACATGGAATTTTTATTATGAGAAATATTTGAAGACATTTTGTTTAATGGATTTTATTATGAGAACGCTTTGAAGATATTTCGTTTAACCATGCAACCATATAGCACCATTTTCTCGATTTTCTTTGGTTGGTTAAGCTTTCAAAAAGTCCAAGGCCATTACAAAATCAAAGGTGGCGAGTGTTATTTAGAGGGGGTTCGGCATTAGTTCGGGTCTTCCAATGGATATTTTGTTCAAGATAAGCTCTTCATTTGAGTTCACAAACCAAAATTAGATAGTGAATGAGAAAACGTAGAGTCAATTTCCCCTGCAAGTGCGCAACTAAATATATCTATAAAAAAGTATAAGCACCGCGTCAACTGAGGGGCATGAACATGAAGAAGAGTTTCTAAATAGTTGAGTGATATGTAATTAAACCTAATGAGAAAAAAATAAATGTGTGATATGTAATGAACCCTGGTTAGCAAAACAAATAAAGTTGAGTGGTCAATCTGCATCTATGTCATGAACCTCTAAATTCCATAAATAAATAAATAAAAAATTGATATAACATATAACCATAAACACATATTTATGTTTTTAGCATCCATTAGTTATTATGGCATGAACACATCTGTTGTTTCTTGTATAGTAGCTTTACACAATTCTTAAAACTGCTCTATGACATGTTGCACAAAATGTGGATGTTTAGAGAGTTTAACAACATGTTGTCGTCATACATAAAGATGATGTTTTTTGTTCTTTTTACACATTTATCTTGTTTATGGTTTAAAAAAAGCTTTATTAATTCTAAATCTAAGTCTTGGACTCCATATCCCTCCTTAACTCTTAATGAATGATGCTTTGGTTGTAAGATAACAAACTTGGGAGACTAAGCGTATAGCCTTCATCCCAACATTCAAATGTAATAAGGATTTAAAGGATGCAAGGATTATCCTAGGTCCTAAAATGCAAGGTTATAACATAACAATTGAAAGGACCTAAGGTATAACCTTGGTCCTAATTCTCAAAGGCTAGCATGTAATATGGTTTAATATGTTGATTTTTATGTTTAAACATTATGGGCTATGGAGTTTATGTTGATGTATTTGTGACTGTTGATGTATTTGTAACTTTGGAATGTATTCATCTATGTATCTTATGTCTTGTAACCCGATGTTTATTCCAGGATGTGTCTAGGATGTGTCTATAATGTAATTGAGTCATGATGTCATGCCCCGATGTTCCGATCGGGAGGATCTATAATGTAAACAAGTCATGTTAAGTCATTGTGGGTAACCCTCCTATTTTCTAAGTGTTAAAGTCCCTGCAGTTCCGGGGCACTAGGGTTATTAGAATCACTTAGTGAAGTCAGCCCTAGTAGGGTTTTAGTCATGCCAGGAAACAGTATAAATAGAGAGGTGACTTCTCTATTTAACACATATCACATACACACTCAAGTGTAGTGCATAGTTGAGGAAGGAGAAGACACTGGGGCTAGATAAGAAGAAGGTTACTACTATCGAGAGATCACTTACTGTTTTGGGATTTTCTATTTTGGTGTTGATTCTATCTCTGAGGAAATTGTGGGGTTTTCCCCATATATGGTTTCCTAGAGGAAAAACACTGTGTTCATTATCTCTTGTGCTTGATTGTTGTGCTTGTTATTCTCTTAGTTAAAGATCCTAATAATGCTAGCTTAGTGTTGAAAAACTAACATGGTATCAGAGCTGACCTGAGAAGAAGACATTGTGCAGCTGTGGGAACTAGGGATTCCTAGTTTGTGGACCTTCCTCCACATATTTTCAGTAAAAGTAAGGTGAAATAACTCTCCTCCTTAGGGCTCATCTTTCTATCGAAGCAGAATCCAATTCTGAGGTTTTTCAGTTTTGGCCCGACACTGCTGCCAAAAATTAGAGCTTTTCACAAAGAGGAATTTTTTAGTGAGCCCAGGCCTAGATTGATCTCCTCCCAAAAATAAAAGTTAGGGATTACTTTCAAAGCATTTGGTTGGATAGAACTCCGAAAAAGCAAAACCCTAATTTGCTCTTGAACCAGTATTGTAAGATTTCAGCTCCAAATCCAGATCCGACATTTTGACCTGGTAAGATCTAAATCTTTTGTATTTCCATTTGAGATTCTCAATTAAGATGTCTCATCATACCAAGCTTAATGAAAATCTTGAGGGAGCTTATAACTTCCGATCTTGGAAGTATAGGATCTCCCTGGTCCTGGAGAAGAATGAGTTGGACTCCTACATCAATGAGGAGGTTCCAGTTCCAGAGGGAGATGAGGCTATGGCCTTACATAATAAGAAGTTGGTTATGGCAAAGAGGACCATCGATGATTCTATCAAGGATCACCTTATCCCACAGGTGTCCTCTCTCAAGACACCTAAAGCTATGTTTGATTCCCTAACCAAATTGTTTGAAGGGAAGAACATAAACTAGAAAATGAATTTGAGGAATCAACTCAAGAATGTGAAGACCCAAAATGTAGAGACCATCCAGTCTTTCTTCACAAGGGTTTCTCAGATCAAGGAACAACTAGAAGCAGTAGATGAAAAAGTGGAGAATGCAGAAATTGTGATGGCCACCTTGAATGGTCTCCCTAGGACACGGGACTATTTCATTCAAGGGATCTATGCTAGAAAGAAGTTAGTCAAGTTCAGTAGACTGTGGGAAGAATGTTCTCAAGAAGAAGCTCAGATATCAGCTGGAGAAGAGAAGATGGGAAGTGAATATCAATCTCTCATAGTACAATCCAAAAAACCCAAATCTAGCCATCACATAAGTAAGTACTCTCATCAAAAGAATAACTCTAGAAAACCTAGAGATAACTCTAAGTTCATTTGTTATACATGTGATGAAAAAGCACACTTTGCTAGAGATTATCCTAAGAACAAAAGTAGATCTCACAAGAAGAAGGGAAAGAAAAGAAGACATCATGCTCATGCTGCAGAGGATGATGAACCTTCATCGAAGAGAACCATATATGATAGTGAAGATTCTTCAAGCGAGGATGAATATGTTTTGATTTCTGCTCTCATGGGAAACATTACTCATGGAAGTGATGATTGGCTTATAGATAGTGGGGTTTCCAAACATATGACTGGATTCAAGGAATCCTTTGTGAAACTCTCAAAACATGAATCACCTCACAAGGTGAAGCTAGGAGATGACTACCAGTATCCAATAAAAGGTAGCGGGGAATCTTCCTATAAGCTAGACTCTGGAAAGTCTATAACAATGAGGGAAGTATTGTTTGTGCCAGGACTCAAGAAGAACCTTCTCTCCATATCAGAATTAGATGCAAAAGGAAGGAGGGTTTCATTCATAGATGGTCAAGTCATCATGTGGCCAAAAGGAAAGACTATTGATGATGCAATAGTGATTGGTGAACAAGAAGGAGGTTTGTACAAATTGAAGGGTCATCTAGAACAAGCCTTAGTCCATGACATAGTAGAGCCAAATGAACTTTGGCATAGAAGGCTTGCACATGTGCATTACAGAGTACTACCTCTTGCAAACAAGGCTGTTCAAGGTCTTCCAGAAATACAAGCAAAACATGATGGGGTCTACAAAGGATGTACGAAAGGAAATAACACAAAGAAGACATTTCCAAGTAGCGAAAGCAAAGCAAAAGGAATCTTGGAAATCATCCACTCCGATGTATGCGGTCCTATGTCATCAAGCCCACTAAGTGGGTATGCATATTATGTTTCTTTTATTGATGACTTTTCTAGGAAGACATGGGTTTACTTCATGAAGAACATAGACTAAGTATTCAGAAAGTTCAAGGAATTCAAAGCCTTGATCGAGAATCACACTAAAAAGAAGATCAAGACCTTTCGATCAGATAATGGCGGAGAATTCACTTCAAATGAATTCAAAAAGCTATGTAAAGAATTAGGGATTAAGAGGGAATTGTCCACTCCTTATAATCCACAACAGAATGGGATTGTAGAATGAAAGAACATAACTATCATGGAAGCTGCAAGAGCTATGCTTCATGATCAAGATATTCCTATGCATATTTGGGTGGAAGCTCCCAAAACAACGGTGTATGTACAGAACTGTACTCCACATAGAGTACTCAAGAACAAGACTCCTGAAGAAATCTTCTCTAGAAAGAAACCATAAGTCATCTATCTTAGAATATTGGGCTGTCCTGTTTACATACACATTCCAAAAGAGAAAAGAACAAAATTAGATCCTTCAGGAAAGAAAGGTATATTTGTGGGATACTCTGAAAGCTTGAAGGATTACAGAATATATTTCCCAGGATACAAGAATATTGACATCAGCAAGGATGCGACATTTGATGAAGACATAGCTTACAACAAATCTAGAAAGAGACCCACTGAAGAACCGGAAGAAGCAGAAGCACCCAAAATTCATGATACAACCATGAACGAAGAAACTCAAGAAGAAGATCGAGAATTTGAAGAACCACAAAGACCTGTAGATCCACCTCTGGAGAAGAATCCTCATAAGAGGAAACCTACTTGGGTACATGAAATTATCCAAGGTGCAGAAAGATATGGGGCTCCAGAAGATAATCATAGAGAAAGAAAGAGGAACAGATCATGCTCCGGGTATGTAGCTTTACTATGTGATTTCATTGATAAAGAACCTTCCAGTTATGAAGAAGCGGCAGAATGAAAAGAATGGAAGGATGCTATGATCAAAGAGTACCAATCGATCATGAAATATGATGTTTGGGATATTGTCCCAAGACCAGAAGGGAAGTCATTTGTAACATCCAAATGGATCTACAAGATCAAGCATGCTGCAGACTGTAGCATTGAAAAATATAAAGAAATATTTGTAACTTGGGGTTTCTCTCAGAAAGAAGGAATAGATTATGAAGAAACTTTTGCACCTATAGCCATATACACTTCCATCAAATCAGTACTATCTCTAGCAGTAGTGATGAAATGGAAGATACACCAGATGGATGTCAAGACTACCTTCTTGAATGGTGTAGTGGAAGAGGGAGTGTATGTAGAACAACCTCTCAGTTTTGAGACACATGACAGAGAATGTCATGGGTGTAGATTGAAGAAATCCCTGTACGGTTTGAAACAGGCACCCAAGACTTGGTATAGCAGAATTGACAGCTTTCTATCAAGTTTAGGCTTTACCAATAGTAAAGCAAATTCCAACCTGTAGTACAAGGTTGAAGATGGCAACCCAGTGATGCTCCTACTATATGTAGATGATATGTTTGTGAGAAGTATGGATGGGTTGATTGCTGATACAAAGAGAAAGATTGCTACTGATTTCGAAATGAAGGACTTGGGTATGATGCATTATTTTCTAGGCATGGAGGTATCATAGAGTGCAGATGGAATCTCCCTTGGACAAGGGAAGTATGAAGTAGAGATCATGAAGAGGTTTGGTATGATGGACTGCAAAGCCATGTCCACACCTATAGCATTGAACCTGAAGCTATTGAGTGATGCTTCATCAGAGTCGGTTGATGCTACAATGTATCGTCAGATGATTGGGTCCTTGATGTACCTGAAAAACACAAGACCAGACATTTTATTTGTTGTGAACACCTTGAGCTGGTTCCTGACAGATCCGAGAAATTTTCACTTGATTGCTGCAAAGCATATTCCGAGGCACCTGAGGGGTACAGTTGATTATGGGCTCAATTATGAGGTGAATAAGAAGATTACAAGGTGATTCAGATTGGGCAGCCAGTGCCATCGATAGGAAGAGCACTTCAGGGTGTTTCTTCAGTATGGGATCAGGTGTGATCTCTTGGTTTAGCAGGAAGCAATCCTGTGTGGAACTGAGTACAACTAAAGTAGAGTATGTTGTAGCTTGTTCATCTAGTTGTGAGGAAATATGGCTGAGGAAGCTACTGTCTGATTTATTTGATCTCCAGTTGGATGCTACTTGTATACATTGTGACAACCAGAGTTGCATGAAGTTTTGAGAGAATCCAGTGTTCCATGACAATTCGAAGCATATTGAGATCAAGTATCACTATATCAGGGATATGGTGTAGAGGGGAGCAGTGAAGCTCCAGTATGTTGTGATGGACGATCAGATAGATGATGTGTTGATGAAGCCATTGGCTAGGGTGAAGTTTGAGTACTCCAAGGAGAAGCTTGGTGTTCTCTAGATCGAGGTTCCCTCCAAAGGGAAGTGATGAGTCTGTGAGCCATTCTGACATGGGAGAGGATTAAGTTCCTTCCATGATTATATGTAAGGGCTGATCCATTCTGTCATGGTGAGAGGATTTCATTCCTTACATGTCAGATATGAGTGCTAAGCCATTCTGATGCAACTATAGGATTAGTTCCTAAGTGATCATATATAAGGGTTGTTTCCATTATGGGAATGGAGGTGCCTGGTAAGTTACCAAGAAAAATCAGTCTAGGACTGAGAAGCCATTCTGATATGAGAGAGGGATGTGTTCCCACTTGATCAGATGTAAGGGTTGAGCCATTCTGTCATGGCTAAAGGATTAAGTTCCTTCCATGTCAGATGTGAGTGTTGGCCATTCTGACAAGTAGGTCAGATGTAAGGGAAACTACCATTCTCTGGGAGAATTGAGGCACCTGGTCAGTTACCAAGTAGCTCAGTCTAGGATTGGGGGCCATTCTGATCCGATGATAGGATTAGTTCCTTCATGATCAAATGTGAGTGCACACCCTTTTGATGCGATGTGTTTACACATGGTTGAATGTAAGTGCAGAGCCTTTTTTACAGGATGAGGTCGGATATAAGTGTTGAGCCATTCTGGTGCAATGTGTTTACACATGGTCAGATGTGAGTGCTATGCCTTTCTGACAGGATGAGGTCGGATGTAAGTGCAGAGCCTTTCCGATGCGATGTTCTTGCATATGATCGGATATAAGTGCCGATCCATTCTGGCGTGATGTGTTTACACATGGTCAGATGTGAGTGCTGGGCCTTTCTGACAAGATGAGGTCAGATATGAGTGTTGGGCATGCCTTTCTGACAAGATGAGGTTAGATGTAAGAGCTAGGTGGGCCATTCTAACTTAAGCGTCAGATATAAGCGCTGATGAAGACCTACATGAAGGGTAGGCCTATAGGATTGACTATGTAGAACTTCCTGTGATGAGAAGAATCAAGATAGCACCATTCTGAGATAGCATGTGATGAAGACCTACATGAAGGGTATGCCTATAGGATTGACTATGTAGAACTTCCTGTGATGAGAAGAATCGAGATAGCACCATTCTGAGATAGCATGTGATGATGATCCAGACTTGATGATGATCCAGATCAAGTAATGATCCAGATGTGATGATGATCCATACTTGATGACGATCTAGATCAAGTGATGATCCAATTGTGATGATGATCCAGACTCGATGATGATCCAGATCAAGTAATGATCCAACTGTGATGATGATCTGGACTTGATGACAATCTAGATCGAGTGATGATCCATATGAGATGATGATCCAGATGAGATGATGATCCAGAAGTGATGATACAGTAGTCATGATGATGCATATCCCATGATGAATAATACTTGAAGACTAAGAAGACTTGAAGAAGAAGATGACTTGAATATGAAGAAGACTCGAAGATGAAGAAGATGAAGAAGACTTGAATACTAAGAAGACTTGAAGATGAAGATGATGAGATGATCCAGTCAATACAGAGAAGAAGACCAGTGCTGAAAATTGTGTTGAAAGAATACCTTCCTAGTTAAGAGGGAGTGTTTATGTATTTGTAACTTTGGAATGTATTCATCTATGTATCTTATGTCTTGTAACCCTAAGTTTATTCCAGGATCTGTCTATAATGTAATTGAGTCATGATGTCCTGCCCCGATGTTCCAATCAGGAGGATATATAATGTAAATAAGTCATGTCAAGTATTTGTGGGTAACCCTCCTATTGTCTAAGGGTGAAAGTCCCCGTGGTTTCGGGGCACTAGGGTTATTAGAATCACTCACTAAAGTCGGCCCTAGCAGGGTTTTAGTCATGTCAGGAAGCAGTATAAATAGAGAGGTGAATCTCTATTTAACACACACATACACACTCAAGTGTAGTGCATAGTTGAGGAAGGAGAATACATTGGGGCTAGATAAGAAGAAGGTTATTGATGTCGGAAGATCACTTGTTGTTTTAGGCTTTTCTATTTTGGTGCCAATTCTATCTCTAAGGAAGTTGCGGGGATTTCTCCATTTATGGTTTCTCTGAGTAAAAACATTGTGTTCATTGTCTCTTGTGTTTGATTGTTGTGCTTGTTATTCTCTCAGTTAAAGATCCTAATAATGCTAGCTTAATGTTGAAAAACTAACAGTTTATACCATGGTCGATCGTTAGCATGAATGCACTGATTGATATGTTAAGAGCTATCGATCATGTGTTATGATGGTTATAAAGTTTGTACTATGGTTTGAATTGTAAATTAAAGTGTTGTCCTGGATGCGAGTTGAAAACGTAGCCATGCCTTAAAGGTTTGCTTAAGAGTGAATCTTTGTTGTCCACTTGTACTGCATGATAACAATGGTTTAGATAGGTTTTAATGTGTTGATAGTTTTGTACGAAACCTTCATTTTTTTGGTTATTCTGTCTGTAATCCTGCAAGTAGAGGACCGAACCTGTCATGGTGATTTTATGAGGTTTTTGTGTAAAAACATGTCATTCGTCAATGACATTCTTCTTGGTCAATTTCCAAGGTGTAAAGGAGGTCTTCTCAATGCTAATGGCCTCCCATAGTTTTTTTTTTTTTTTTAAGTGAAATGAACCCAACCACCATCTTCATCTTTGAACTTCCTTTACTAGGTGAATAAACACTTCCTAATATCTACAAGGATGTGTTAAAGTTTTATATTAACTCTCAGGTTTGCAAGTACTGGCACTTGTAATGTTTCTTGTAGGCAGAGGAGGGATAATGAGTTCAAGAGGAGCCTACCCCTATCCCTCTCTGCATTTCAACAAGGTAAAGAGAACTACACTATATACTATTCAAATATTTTTTTACAATGATATATGGTTCTAACTGTAGGTGATTTGGTGAGAGGATCGGGAGCACCGAAAAGGATGGTGATACGGTCCCCTCCTCCTAGGCCCATGTCTTAGAACACCAAGGTAATAATACAAATACTTACTTTGATTATTTTCTTTTTTTTTACCTTTTTATTCTCGGTCATTGACTAACACATGGTTTACTTGTTGTAGGTGGCTCTTGGTTGGGCCTTGGATTCGTGAAGAAGCTTCAGGCTTCTGCCTCATTACACAATAAGTTACTAGGTTTTGTTTCAACCCTTTGGGTTTAAAATCTATCTAACAGAGGGCTTCACAACCTCTATGTTCCAACATTTGTTGTTAAACTTGATGTGTGCGTAGTTGCTTGTTCTATGAATTACAATATTATCATGGGTGTCATCATGAATGGACTTACCACCACTTCAGTTAACCTGTAAACTTATTTCAATTCTGGGGTTTTAATAGAAGGTGGATGCCATCATTAATGGTCTTACAGCCACAAGGATTTTGAATCCATTTGCTTAACATTCGATATTTAATAGAGTAATACAACCCTTAGGGTCTATGCCCGATTCTTATTTACGCATTTGGTAATTGTGTATTTATTTTCAATATTGTAACTATCATGAATTGAATTCTCTGAATTGGCTAGAAACGACCTCCCTTGGTGCATACCATTAAATCGTATATGCTTAGTTATTTCCTTTTTATTGATAGATATGATTATTATACTAAATTTTTACCATGGTTTATATATACGATGCACTTACTGCCACGTATTTGATTTGATAATATTTGTTATTGTTAAGAGTATGAGCATTCTGTAGATTAGATTTTGGTTATTAAAATATTGAAACATAGTTTTATGTTGTGGGATCAAGATAAATGATGAAGGAAGTCATGGTAGTGTATCCAATCTTTTATGGTGATACACTTGTCTAAGTCAGGGACTGCTAGTTAAATAAAATATAGGATAATTGTGATTTTTGATCCTATGTATAGTTAATTATTTGTAATTTTATGTAGTGTATCAGTAGTGATTCCTTTAGGCCACGATCAGTTCAGATCTAGGATTCTTGATCTTGTATTGGAGGTTTATGAAATGAGATGCATTTTAATATGTTATAATTCTTATGAAGGTCTCTTGGCTCTCATCTTGTTAAAAGATTATCTATATTGTAGTATTTTTTTACTATTAGATTATGCAAAGGATTACATGACTATATTATTTGATTGTTAGTTTTAAAGATGTAGAATTTTTTGTTACTCGTATGCCTTCAATCTCAATATTTGATATGATTAAGCTTATGTTTTATCAAGTCTTTCGGCTCTTAGTTTGTTTAAGAAATACCTCGATAAAATGATTGCTAAGGTCCTTTGATTTGACCGAATCTCTGTGATTTTATGAAATGGATTCTTTATATTTGTTGTATTGAAAAAGTGTATAATCTTATAATGTGATTCTTCCATTCACATAGTTTATATAAATTGGGTTGTTAACCTAAGTAACTATTTTATAGCATGTAATTACATCTTTAGTTATTTTTATTTCAGTTCTTTTAATTCATACATAAGATATGAAGTCTTGATCAGGGTATGAATTCCCGAACAGAAGTTCATAAGGAACCCTATAACACTAACTTAGATTTATTTTACAGGAATGACTAAAATAACATGAAAGAATATCTAGATTTTAAACATAATAGGAAATATTATTTGAACAAATGCATAATAAATCTCTATTCTATTTAGATGCATAATGGATCAATACTTTTTTCATGTGCATAATAAATCAATCCTTAATTCATATGCATAATATATTTCTGCTTAGAATAAAGTAGTTGCAATTCAAAATTAAAATAGACACCCTACTCTAACTAGTTCTAATCGATCAAGAATTTAGACAATGAACCTGGCACCACTGCTGAAAAACATAAATGGAATAGTTTTTCTTCCCAAACAAATCCTAGAAAAACAAAAAATCACTTACTCCAAAACCACCGAGCATGCTCGTTGAACCACAAACCTTTGCACATGTAGCAATACTTGAAGCAATCATGATGTTTTTGGAATTTTCATGTTATAAAAACATCAAAATATATCAAATGGATGTCAAGTATGTGTTTCTAAATGGAAAACTAGAAGAGGAAGTGTATATCAAACAACGTGAAGGATTTCTCTTATCAGAGAATAGATACTATGTTTGAAAAGTAAAAAAGGAACTCTATGGTATAGAGAAAGACCCAAGAGCATGGTTTTCAAGGCTAGATAACTACTTGAAGCAACAAGGATATAATAGAGTATCCATTGATAGTAATCTCTACATAAATATTGAAGATAAGAATATTATCAACGTTATTGGTTATGTGGATGATATCATATTTGGAATCATTATACAAGTACTAAGTGTAGTGACTTTGCTTCTGAAATGAAGAAGGAATTTAAAATGTCAATGTTGGGTGAATTAACATTCTTCTTAGGATTACAAGTCTATCAATATGATAAAGGAATCTTCATTTCTCAAACCAAGTATATCAAATATGTGATGATTAAGTTTAAGATGGAAGACTCCAAGCTTGTGAATACTCCTATGAGCATTGGTTGTAAACTAAGAAAAAATGATGAGTCCTTAGAAGTGGATCATACCATGTATAGATCTATGATAGATAATTTCCTATATGTGACAGCTACAAGACCAAATGTAATGCAAGTTGTAGGATTGATTGTTATATTTGAATAATCTACCAAAGAAACACATGTGATTACAGTAAAAAGAATATTTTGATATCTAAAAGGAAATTAGTATTATGGTTTATGGTACCCAAAATGTCAAGACTTCACTTTAAAAGCATTCACTGATGCAGATTGGGAAAAAAGTGTTGATGACCGAAAGAGTACGAGTGGAGAAACATTCTTTTTGGGAAACTGTTTGTTATGATGGTTAAGAAATAAATAATCTTCCATAACACTATCTCTAACAGAGGCTGAATATATTCTACATCATGTTGTACTCATGTCATTTGGATGAAGCATACATTTGAAAACTTGTAAAGTATGAGCATCCCATAGTAATTGTGACAATACAAGTGCCATAAGCATATCGAAAATTCTTGTTATGCACTACAAAACAAATCATATACCGATAAAATATCACTTTTTGAGAGATCAAGTGTCTCAAAAAATAGTCAAATTGGAATATATTAATACTAAAGAACATATTATTGATATATTCACTAAGCCACCTCCCAAAGAAACATTTTAGCATCTTAGGCATAAGTTGGGAGTAATCTCCTTACAATTAAAAGGGGAAGAGAAAGAAAAAACATGTCACGGGGAGATATGTAGACAAGGGGAGCTGTCAGAAGGAAACCTTTGTCATTGCTTTCAAAGGGGGATAATGATATAATGTTGCCATCAATTCCAAAGCAGAAGAATGTTGAAAGAAGTTGTCATTAATGTCAAAAGGGGTTCAATAATGACAAAGGAATAAGTGATGGCATATGTGATAAGGTTGAGAAGACAAATGAGAGGATCTAATGAGGGGATCAAGTATGATCAAAATAAATTGATTAATAGCCTATTAAAGGAATTTTGAAGTCTAAAATGGGCCTCCTAAAGAAAATAATAAAATAATATTTATTAATTTTGGAGGAAAAAATAAAAAAACTACTTTTTGTTTTGGTATTTTCAACATATCGCCCTGTGTTTTTACTCAAATTTTGATTGGGAGAGCTCGTTGGATGCTGAATTTGATTCTGCATCCAATGAGTACCCACACTGCATACTTTTTATGGACCCTACTACCCCAAAAACAAGAAATACCTAAAAAACATGATGATGATGTCATCATCACATTTTTTTCAGGTATTTCTTGTTTTTGGGGTAGAGTGATCCATCAAAAGTATGCCATGAGGGTACTCGTTGGATCCAGAATCAAATTCCGCATCCAACGAGCTCTCTCAATCGAAATTTGAGTAAAAACCCAGGGAGATATGTCGAAAATACGAACAAAAAAAGTAGTTTTTTTATGACAAATATGTCAATTCAACCATTACAGTTGACTCATTTTATTGGAATTCTATTGGTTCTTGAATTCCAACTCACAAGAACTTATTGTTGGCACGTTTTCTTATAAGGCCCATTTTAGACCCCAAATTTCCTCTAATGATCCTCTGATTAATCAATGCATGGTCCTGAGTTGCAATCAACTTATTTAGTATAGGTTCAACGGATGATATTGTATCAAGAGAATAGATTGACAGTAGGAAAAGGATTCTCAAAGTAAATATGCATGGAAAATAACATTTTTGGAATGCCAAAGTGAAGTTCTGTGTTTAATAGTTGATCAACGAACAAGGATTATTCCAGAAAGAGATCGACAGTTCATAGGATTTGCGAGAGACGAATTGCAGAAGCAATTTTTGATAAAAGTCAAAATGCATACCCACAATCCAAAGTTGTGGAAGGAAGAAGTTTTCAATTGCAGAAAGATAATTGTGTAAGCAATTTTTGAGAAAAGTCAAAGTGTGCATCTCCAATCTACAACCCGCAATTGCGGAAGAAATCAGTTCTCGCAAATTGCAGAAAGATTGGTTCAAAAATATGAATGTGAAAAGAACCGTTGTGGAGATTTTATTGCAGAAAGGACATTTTGAAAAAGCAACTATGGAAGGTCGCGTTCCAGAAAATTGTAGAAAGGTTAGTTCTGAAAGTTGAATGTGGAAAGAAATGTTGTAGATAGTTTGCTCTAGAAAGGATGCAATGAAAAATTAACTGCGTAAGTTCACGATTTATAAATTAAACAGGTTTAAAAATGAAAAAACTTTGAAGTAATATCGAATTAGTTTATTTGTCTGTGAAGTGTCATGATGAAGATATGTGACTGTTGAAAGAAGAGATAAGTTTGAGGGTATATAAAAAATTCTTTAAACCTTCAAATAAGTGTCTCTATATATTCAATTTGGAGATCCATTGACGAGTGAGAGATCAAATTATCATATAAGGAAGGTTGGGAGGAACTAGTGAAGGAAGCATGCATGCAAGGGGGTTCATAGCCTCCTTCCAGTTTTATATGGTAAAAAAGATGTTGTATCATCCTTTTAGCCGCAGGTGATAAAACACATCTTTGTAGCTTCCTTCAAGTAGTTTCTAGTAAATAGAGTGTAGTGCCATCTGTGTCTGTAGAAGTAGGAAAAAACTATTTTTAAATATAATTATGCAGTAATATGAAGTATTGGTGGTTTACCCAATTGGGATTCCATGATAAAGTTTCGTTCTGTGTGTTTTTGTTGATCATGTGTTTTAATAAGTAAATTAAAAGTGGTTTTTATTGTTAAAATTTATCAATACTAATTCACCCCCCCTCTCAGTATTGTCCAATATTACAACAATTGGTATTAGAGAAGGATCCTTCACTATAGTTAATTATTGGAAGGAATACCGTATTAAAAACCACTATGGATCAACAAGAAGGGTTAGCCACTAACATACCTCCATTATTTACGGGAGACAATTATGGATACTAGAGTGTAAGAATGAAGTTACATCTAATTTCTCTTGGATACAAATTCTATAGGTATTTAGAAAGATAATATAAAGTACCAGGTGACCTACCTATAAATATGGATGAGATAGACCAATATGAGGCCAATGCAAAATCCCTAAATGCAATTTTGTAAAATTCATGCAATGCAAGACATCCAAACATGCTTGGGAAAAACTAAAATGTGTCTATGAGGAAGCTCCCAAAGTCAAAGAGTCCAAACTTCAAACATACAAAGGATGGTTTGAAATCCTAAAAATAAAAGAGGAAGAGAATATTGCAGAATATATTCTAAGAGTAGATGAAATTCTTAATGCTATTAGAGGTATTGGAGGAGAAATAAAGGAGAAATAAGTGGTTGACAAAGTACTAAGAACCATACCAATGAAGTATGACTCAAAAGTATCCACTCTATAAGAATGATATGATTTTAAACTTATGACAGTAGACGAAATACATGGGATATTCACTTCCTATGAGATGAGAGCAAGACAAAATGGACCATCAAAGAAAGAAGAAGCATTTAAACCCTTATCCAAGAAATAATCTGAGAACCTAGATGATGAATAATCTCTTTTCATCAAGAAACTTGAGAAAGGTACTCGCAATTACAAAGGAAAGATACCTTCAAAAAATTTTAACTATGGAAGGATTGGACATTTTTCTAATAAGTGTTCCTACCCAAAACAAGAGGATAGTGTTGATGAAGAACCTTACTATCATAAGAAATATCAAAAGAGTAATACCCTGTACAAAAACAAGTTTAAGAAAAATAAGAAAAACTTCTATTCCAAGGAAGACAGTGAAGATGAAGAGATAAGTGAAGATGCTAAATTCCTATTCATGGGATTAGAGAGAGAAATATCTAAATAAAAAATAGAAGGTGTGGTATATCTCGAAGAATAACTTGTAATTTGTCTTGAATAATTATGGAAGTTTGAAAGGATGCACAAAAAATAAAAAACTTGTATGGCAGAATTTGAAGAGAAAAACAATGATGCAGAAAGAATTATTGATCACTTAAAAAATCAGTTTCTAGTATCCAAAAAGGGTGAAAACAATATAGAACAACAACTAAAAGGAAGAATTAAAGAATCTGAAAGGCTTGTAGAAGAGATTTTGTGCCTTACAAATAAGATGGTTGAAGAAACTGTCAAATCAACATTTTAGAACAACTCAAAAACTTTGGATGAAATCTTAAGTCTCCAAATATCATCAAACAATAAATATGGATTAGAATTTGACAAAGAAAAGAATTCAGGATATTCTTCTTGCACAAACCAAGATGGAAATAAAAGAAGCCATGATGTGGTACTCAAGAGATAAATTAAAAGGGAAGAAAATAATAAATATTCTACTCTCTTACAAAGAACAGATATAATTCCTAAAATACCAATGACAAGTAGACATTGGCAACTCTTTTTAGAAAATTGCTATACGTGTATCAATTTTGGACATATGGCAAGAAATTGTAAACTAATGGTTCCTATTGATAATGTGACACCCCACACTTCCAAATTACTTATTATTCAATATATATTATGAATGCAGTGATATAAGATACTAAGCAAATGCAAACACACCAAAGGAATACTAATTTATATATAACATAAAGTAAACAATACATTGAACTTGATTTGATGTTCAAGATGTTATTGATTTTCTTGATATTCTGTTGTCGCTAAGGGCTTTGTTCCATCTTCGATGAACACATGATTCTTGAGAAATACAATCATTGCATTAGCTTTCCAATGAAGATAATCTCACCAATTGACCACCCTACCACTCCTAGGGTACTCTTCTATCCTTACGAACCCTTGAGATGCAACGAGTATTATATAGAAATACATTTAGCACAATCAAAATGAATATATTCACTAAGGGACCTCCCAACCCCATTCACAAGCTGATTAACCAAAATCTCCACAATCACCTTCGAACTCAATTGATATTATTTCATCCATCCAATATAAGAGAAGAAAAATTTATATGAGTGAAAATCCCTCTTCTCTTATTTATACGCTTTTGAGATCCTTTTTCTCTTTTTCTCATGTAAAATACTATTTATTTAATTATATTTTGAACTCATCTTAATTCCATTTCTGTGGTTTTTCTTCTCATATGCATATGCAATTTCCACTTTTCTTTTCTTACACTTTGTAAATTTTATTTTATCATTGCTTTCCTTAATTCTTCCTACTTTCATTCAAAAAGTTTCCTTGATTTTTTCTTTTTTCTCCTAGCTTTGTGTGTGCATTTGTGTTTTCGATATTTTAATCGGTACTTACTTTCTCTATTTTCTTGTGTATGTGAGGTTTCGTATTATTACATACATTCTTTGATCTATTTCCATCTCATGAATTTATTATCTATTTAAATATCATTAGAGAACCTTATGTCTTTTTAGTGCTATATTTTATTAATTGCATTTCTTTATCACAGTGATATCAAGGGTGCCATGGTAATATTCATGCCCTTTAAATATCACGTTTTCCATGGTGGGGAGTTTGTACGATGGCTGAGACCATGTTAAGTCAGTCCTATCTACACTATGGAGAGACTAATGGTTACTGAGGAATAAGGTTGACACCTTATTGCATGCCCCTCAGTTAATCCTCATGACCGGCCAATTCCACGGCCTTCCCTCATGGAAACATGCATATCATGGGTAAAATACTCTCTCTCTTTTCAACTGATCACATGGAAAATAAGTGTAATTCATGTTGGTACAATTCCCTATACAATCCCCATTACCCATATCTGGGTTCATTTGAAAGCATTATCTATGTGCCTGCACACATACCAACAATCACGTCCATTAATTTTTCCAAAATCATAAATCATAATGTAAATTTTCTCACTATAAACATTACAAAGATTTTACTCATTGAGTAGTCGTTGTATCCATTGTTGCGACCATGCCTCAACATGCACTGGTGGTTTCTTGCGACACTAGACAAACCATTAGTAACATCTGAGATAACATTGATTCAATATGTTTCCTATTATAACTTATAATCAATCAACATCACAACATCATGCACACCACATGATACATTAACTTTGTATAACATAAGTCATATTCATAGATAATATAAAGCAAGATAAATAAACTAGCCATAAGATATATATAGAGAGAGAGATAGATAGATAGATAGATAGATATGTTATGATCACATTACATAACAATGAATGTGTTCTATTGCAATCAAATGTATAACTTAATGTTATCTAGCATAAATAAGTAAAATCCAGTACTTGGGGCATTACATACACTCCTTCATCAAAATAACTTCATCCCAAAGTTAATGTAAATCCTTTAATACATATATTATACCTCTATACACATTTCATATATAACCATTAAATTTCAATTCCAATTTCAAGACTATGTTATATCTTGCTTCCTTCTCAATATGATAAACTTCTAAACTTATATAAATATTTGTATTGATATCTCTTATATAAAGTGCTTATAATATGAATTGCATCATATAGGAGAATAAATTTTTTTCATTCCTATATATGTATATAGAAAGAAAGTAAGCTAACTTCAACACTTCAAATTTAATGAGAAAATGATTATTTATATTTAAGAACATCCACTTTTTCTATTTAGATACAATTACTTACTAAAAACATGAGCGTATTACAATGATTCTTTCAAAGTTTCAATGGAATCCTTAATGAAGACCTTTTTTGCTAACACTCAATAACTATGGCACATTTGCAAGTCCAAGCTTTAGACATTGGAGAGAAAAATAAAACATTTTTGTTAATAAGTTTTAGCATTTGGTACTTATATCACCCATTCAAAATCCAATTATTAATAATAGATTTGTATAATATTGAATTAAATAAGAGATTATACCACTCATTATTAATTGTTCCTAAATTTATATTTAGACTATTTTTGGAACTGTTTAATAAGTTTAAGTGATAATATGTTATAATTCTAACAACTATTTTATGATGACAATACTTGAAATTTTATTCCAATTCCAAATAAGTGTTTCACACACACACATATGCATTTATATTATGTTGATTCCATACATTTTATCCAAATCCATGTTTAAAAGTATATATATATATATACCTTTGACAAAGTTGGCTATTAACACATATATTATTTATAATACTATTTAAGTGAATGCATGTTCATATATTCACTTATACAAACATAAAATGATATATTATTCATATTAAAAACATTTTGATTATGAATGAGTGGGTTCCATAGTCTATTCCAAAGAATGTCAACGGTATTGTATGTTGGACAATCAATTCCCAATGAAATTGTC
The DNA here is from genome assembly GCA_001517045.1 of Pseudotsuga menziesii. Taxonomy (NCBI): domain Eukaryota; kingdom Viridiplantae; phylum Streptophyta; class Pinopsida; order Pinales; family Pinaceae; genus Pseudotsuga; species Pseudotsuga menziesii. The sequence goes on from LPNX011149902.1 coordinate 108,284, forward strand.
AACGTACTTTTGAAATACTCAATTATTTTACAAATTACTTTAAAAAAGAATACTATGTCTATATATATAGACACGAATATTATAGTAATATACAATCTTAATATTATAAAGAAGATTTGTGGAAATTGTTTCCATAATGATTTTGACAAAAATCAAATAAAAATCAACCACCCATTTAATTTTTGGAACATAATCAGCCACACTATTATTCACTATGGGTCTTTATATATAAAATTCCTTGATATATATATATATATATAACACATTGGCATGTCAAATGGATGTAGCTTGGGTGGTTGGGAGGAATGAATGTTACCCTCCCCACCCAGGTTCTACTCTTGTAAGTGACATGATGCTCTTGTGGAGCCCTTTGTATTAAATGTTGTGAATGATGAGTTGACCATACCTTGATTCAGTTCGAATATCAGACGTCATGAAAAATTAAATAACTATAATTAGATGCTATATACATCAACTTTAATGGGCCTTTTTTATCTTAATCAAGATTAATATGCTTGTTGCATGGATACACCCACACTCTCTATCATGAGAAATTAAATAACTATAACCAGATGCTATATACATCAATTTTAATGGGCCTTTTTTATTCTAATCAAGATTAAGATGCCTATACACAAGCCAAATAATTAATGATTAAAAATATGTCTAATTTAACTGTTTGTTATTATTTTTTATGCTATCCCTCATAATCCTATTTCCACTACAATATTACAATTTACCCTACTCATTTATGTGAATTTATTCACACGTGTTACATTATTGGTTAGTTGGAATAAAGTGCACTGTTAGTTTCATACCAACCTTGGTTAAATAATTAGAATCAACTAAAGCTCCATGATATAGTTTCTATTTCACTACACTTTGTATGATCGGGCCGCTGTTCTTATTTTTCTTCAGTATCTAGGCTTGAGATTAGAAAAATCAACATGTTGAACATAATTTTGTGGAGAATTTTGATATTATGTGCTAGTTTGGACTACTCTTTGCTATTCACATTTATATGGAATTCTGTGAGATCTGATATTACAGTTAAAGATTTCTTATGCTTGTTGATATCTGCTCTTAGTCCTTTTATATGTTGTGCTCAAAAAATGGATGTGGATGTGTATCCTTCAGTTAAATTTGTAGATTTACCTCAGTTGTTGTCAATTATCGGGAAATTCTAGTAATCTCAATCTTTAACCCAGTGTATTATTTCATGTTTATGGTTTTCATTTATTTCCGCTTGTTATATATCAGTTGGATCTTTTATTACATAGTTAAGAGACATGAGCTTACAAAACATGTACGTTCATTTAATAAAAATTAAGTAAGTTTACTTGTATGACTGTATTCTTAATTCACAAATTGCATTCTAATGGGCTTAACATAGATTCATGTTACCAATTCTATTGCAAATAACCCATGCTAACTTATGTATGCAAAATATAAAGGAATTGGATATGCGTGACATATCATTTCAACTCACAGAAAAACAAAGAGCAAAGATACATATGCATGATTAACTGCAATTCTCAATGTAATAAATTTAATATTTATACACCTGAAACAGGACTAAGAATCCAAAAAAAACAGCAATATTGTCAAAGCATATTTGAGACCATACCATTTGAAATGCTGCAACAGTATGCCAGAGGTAAAAACAATACCTTCCAGCGAAGTACCACTAACAAATCTGAAAAGTTGAAAACCAATGCCACAACCACAATGGCAACAATTGTCAATGACAAGACCACAATGACAATGGAAACAATGGTCTTGCAACCGCCACAACCGGAAGTGACCTGTGTTGGAATATAATCTATCGGGATTATACGTTATTGTAAATATTAGGAATATGAAGAGACTCTCAAATGTGTGATCCCAAGAGTCACCGTAGATGTATAAATAAAGGCATTATATGGAGAAATAATAAGAATTCGGGAGTTATTCCACCTGACAGTGGTATCAGAGCGATTCATAACTCCTGCATATACAGTCTGCATTCTATTTCTATCTACACCCTGGGATTTCCTTAGTCTACAGATTTCATGCATTGGTGCATGCGCTCGCTGCTCTAACGTTCATGAGTGATGTGATAGTATTTCTCTGAGTAAAATGCTTTCTCTACTCTGCTGAGCCCCATCCATCCTCTGCGTGATGTGATAATCCCTGTGATAGTCAGCATTTTATTTTTTTCCATATTTCCTGCTTGCAGTTTGCAGACTCTCCTCAAGTATGAATATCTGCGTGCCACTGTGCCATTTCAACCTGGAGATGCCTCTTGTTGAGCACCCAATATGTAGATAAATTATTACCAACACACAGAGCATACGAGATTTATTGTCAACCCGAGAAAGTCTTTTATTTCAAAGGATAAATGCATAGTATATGTGTTAAACACCAAATCAATGTAATTGAACACTCTTATCCTCTAACAACTATGTTCATCCCAAGAATCTGTGTAATCTTGTTCATCTCTAAATACTACAAATTCAATTACCTATAATTCAGGAAAATGATCTAAGATGCAACAGCAATTGCAGATAAAAAGGAAATTCTATTCACAACCCAGGACAAGAAAACTTACCTATTCAATCCGATTACTCTTGAAAGCCATAAACATAAATCAATTATTAATCTAGGAATTCAATTGCAAAGGATTAAGTTCAGTTATTCTAAGGAATTGACTTGCAGGAATGAAAATCAACAATCATAACAGGTAAGATAAATTGCAAGGATTCGTAGGATAACAACTTGAAACTACAGGATGAACCAAGCTGCGTACAACTACCACTCAAATTGCATAAAGGAAGTTCCCTACCCAGTCGACTGTCACTCTGTACCACTTACCAATCTTAAGAAGATGCAATCACAATTATACTGTAAATCAACGCTACTGCAGCTATGTACAAAATATGAACAAAACATCACACAATACTTAATTGAAAAAGTCCTAAATTAACTCAACGATCTCTGTGGAAGGCAGGCCCAGCCTTCACACAGAGATGTTGGATGAACAACGCGCGACTCTCTTAAATCAGAGGTAACTCCTTATATTAAAGAATGAAATATTACACAAGTTGCTTCCACTGTTAATACAATGAATGAATTATCTGCCTTCCAACCCCCTGGGTCGAAACAACTCCCCATATTTATACATGCAGATCATAACCTTCGATCCTATTAAAGGGCAGCCACGAAGATCTCTGATCTTCATACGCCCTAAATATACTAGTTGTTACAAAACGTGGTATGATAATGACATGGAAAATGCGAGAAGGCTGTTGACTCGCCCAGGAGTAGCGATCTCTTCAGATCACAATTATATTCGAGCAGCAATGTAGCGCGTTCTGTTACAGCTGCACTGTCACAGCTCGGTCTAGGATATGAAATTAAAACCACGTGCCTCCATTGATGATCGGGGCTGAGGGTCCCTTTAAGCAGCGAATATCCCTTTCTTTGATATTTGTCCAGCCCTCATCCACCTACAGTCCACTTATCTCAAACTACCTTCATAAATCATAACATGTAAGCACAATTGAGAGATACACAGCTTTAATTATCACAATCATAAGCATTAATAAGATAAAGAAATGATCAGTCATACCTTGGTAGTTTGAGGATGAAAGTGAGGACAACAGGTCTGATTAGCATGCTAAATGATGTAAGATAGGGGAAGAAAAGGTGATTGAAGGTGGTTAAAAAGGGCCAATTCTGGGCTCAACATCTCCCCCCAACTATCCTGTTGCATGTCCTCATGCAAAAACCTGCATCATTCGGAGTCTGAATCCTATACTGGGTTGTGTTCATGGAGGGAGGAGAAGTTGTAGGGAAACTCAGGTACCTCATCTTCCCTTAAAAAGCCTCTGTGAGTAACCCAATACTTCCAGCACCACTACTCCTCTGCCCTAGTCAAGGAAAAATCTATATTATATGGTTTTGTTGGCCACCAAATGAGAGGTAATTTGAATTTTAAACCCAACCAATCAAATCCACACTCCCTCATGCTTCCCACATAGCCCTTGACTCTGGAAAGTGCCTGCTTGAAATTTTTGAAACAGTAAGGGTCCTGGATTTTAAATGGAGAGGAGGCAGCCTGCCATCTATGTTTACTCCCTTCCAATGCTACCTGCTGATGTCTGAAAATGTAATTGGTGTAGGTGGACATCACTTCTTCTTGCAGTCTCATTATATGCTGTGCCTGGGGGGGTCTTGAAAGAAAACTTCTGTAACGTGCCAAAAGAATGCCAAGATTCTGGGGTTCACTTCGAATCCATAAGTTAGTGTGGCCTTCATTATGGGAGAAGGTCTAAAAATACCTTTCCCACTGAGCGTGATTGCTCACAAAAGAGACAAAGGCTCTTAGCTGAACATCCCCTATGAATGGAACAGGGTTTGAGTGGTGATCCATGGGGCAAGCCATCTCATACAGGTATAACTCACACACCAGGTTCTGCTCCTCAAAGTTGCTTCCAAAGAATGTTTCCAAGAACTTTGCTGAGGTTGTGATTTCAAACGATCTCCCCTCCTATACAGCCTTCAATTTAAACCAAAAAAATTGCTCAAATAGGAACACTGGATAAGAGGAAGAGGGTTTCCTGGTGCCCATGAAATCTTGAGAGAGTGTGTACATCTGTTCTTTCTCCTGCTACATGGATTGAAACTTTTTCAATTCTCTCAACTTGTTCTGCAGCTCTTCTTCCTGAACTCTATGGCCCATGCGTTCTTCGGCCCACTTCTCTTCCAGTTCTTTAATAATTTTTCTATGCTCACTCAAAGCAATCATGTCCTTCTGGAGTTCTTCCACCTGGATTTTCAATTTGGTCACTTCCAGCCTCAAGGTGGAGGCTTCTGTTGTGAGGTCCAAAATTTCCTTTTTATAATGCTCTTCTTGCTCCAAGTTTAAATCAATGAAATTTTTAAGAGGTAGAAGCACTGGTTCTTGTGGGGAAGTGTCCTCCAGCATATCCAAATTTACTATGAGAGTTGCTGGTTCTGGTGTAACAGCAACATCCTTCAGACTCTCTTTAGTAGTTACATTGATAACTTTTAGAGACACTGTTTCTTGTGTGACAGTGTCTTCCTCTCGGTCAACCTGCATTTCTGAACTAGGTTCAAGAGTTGCTGGTTCTTGTGTAGAAGCAACATCCCCTGGATTCTCTTCAAAAGCTACATTCATGGCTTTTAGAGACACTGGTTCTTTTGTAACAGTGTCCTCCTCTTGGTCAACCTGCATTTCTAAATTTGGTTCAAGAGTTGTTGGTTCTTGTGTAGTATCAACATCCCCTCGATTCTCTTCAAAAGTTGCATTCATGGCTTTTAGCGACACTGGTTCTTGTGTAACAGTGTCCTCCTCTTGGTCAACCTGCATTTCTGAATTTGGTTCAAGAGTTGCTAGTTCTTGTGTAACAGCAACATCCCCTGGATTCTCCTCAGCAGCTGCATTCATGTCTTGTGAGGACACTGGTTCTTGTGTGACAGTGTCTCCTTCTTCCTTCTGCCTCTGAGATTGGATACCTTCCTCATTGTGCATCTCCTCCTCAAGGATTTCAGTGTCACATAAGGGCTGTGTCTCTACCTATTCATGCTCACTCCACTGTATATCCAGTCCAGGGTTATCTTCTAATTGTAATTCAGGAATCCTTGCTGCAGCTTCCAAGGATGATGGTTCTTGTGTAGCAACATCCTTGCTTACCTATTCATCCTCCTGTTGTTGCAATTCTTCTTCTCTGAGCTCTGTATCATGGGAACATTCTGGGGTTATAGTGCAAAGCTCTTCATTCCATTCAAGAGTGTCCTCCATCCCAGTTTCTTCTCCCACTTGCTCGGCCGATTGGACAAGTATATTCAGGTTTGTTGGTTCTTGTGTTGCAGCCCCCTGTTCAAGTTCATCAATGCCCTGCCCTTGTGGCTTAGCTTCTACAATCTCTATGTCCTGGGAGCCTTCTGGGGTTATAGTGCAATCTTTGTCCCTGACATCATGCATGATTTCATCATTTTTCTCCTCTTCCACAGAATTAGTGGAAACTTCAACAAGGATGTTTAAAGATGCTAGTTCTTGTGTGGCAGCATCTTCTTTTTCTGCATTTTCCTCTGTTGTGGGTGCTGACTGTGGTGCTATGCAAGTGCGCATTATGATCTTGTGGCCTGCCTCTTTGAATATTTCCCCACAGGTGGGGCAGATCACACACTCATCTTCCTTGCCAGGCTCGGTAGAGTTTGATTCCTTCAACTGGTCTGCAGCCTCCACTAATGTATACATTTTCCTTTCACCTAATTTTTTGCAGGTTTTCTTCCATGTCTCCAATTCCCTTCAAAGTACTTGGACTTCCTCCTTTAATAGTGTGTTCTCATTCAGAAGTCCTTCAATGCTAGGTTCTTCCTTGACTGGCCTTTGTGGAGCATCCATTGGCCTCAGTACAAGGATTGGGAACTCAACCTGTGCTTCTAGGGTTGCCCATTTTTTCTGGCTACCTCTGCTGTTGCAGCTGTTTTAGTTCTTTTCCTTCTGATAGGTGAAGTTATGTTAAGTTCGTAGATTCATCTTTTCTTTCTCCTTTGTGGTGTTTTCTTTTGTGGAGCTGGGATATCGGGTTTCACAGCAGAGGTCGAAGGAATATTTTCTTTCTCCTCAAGCTGTTCTTCCATAATTAAAGTTCCTCCTTCCCACTCAGATGAGGATTCAATAGTTACTGGCTTGATATTTTCTTTAATTTCCCCAGATCTGTCACCTTCAGGTTCAACTGTCGCAACACTTGGTGCTGCTCTAGTTTCACCTTCTGTTGGCAGAGCTATCCTGTTGTCTATGTTCTCCACAAGGTTTTTATGTACACTCTCCTCCAATTGCTCTGCCTGTGCCTCTGATTGCGCTTCTTCTGATATAGTTTCACCCCCCCCAACTATATTGGAGGAACTCCGGTCCTCCTGCTGTGGTTGAACCTGTTCCTGTTCTATCTGGACACCCAACAAGGGAGCTGGTTCCTAAGCTCGGACTGTGAATTGTTCCCAAGTTATATTATGCTGAGCAAGGGTTCTTGAAATTATTAATTTGATGAGACCATGGTGGGTTAGGGAGGCAAATGGGTGTTTAGCGGCTTGGACAAATGCCGCCATATGACGCAAGTCATGGAGCAAACAGTATGGAATGTTCAATAAAATGCCATGGCAGAGATGAGAAAGTAAAGGCAGGTCAGAATTATAAACAGTTTGGTACCTACCTTCACAAGTGATGTACTTTTTGAGGAAGACAGCAACCTGATCCCATGGCTGCAGCAATGAATATAGTGCAATCCCTCTTCTGGATGACTGAACTTGCTCCCCCTCTCGTAAAAAAGCTTCCCGTGCGCTCGTTGTGGGAACTCGTCGTCCAAACCATGCCTTTCCCACCTGTAGAATAGCAGTAACCTCAGATATAATGGCTTCAGAGACTTCTATGCATATCCCCCACACCTCAGAGTGAGTATCTGTGAGTTTTAAGGCAAATTGCAGGGCTGCTTCCCGGTTAAAGCCATCCAGTCACTCAAAAAACTCGAGCCAACCAGCGGCTTGAAAGATGGCCAGAACTGCGGGATTTTTCCTAAGTTCTTGTGTATCCAAGGGTTCATGGTGAGCTGGAATCCCCATAATCCTGGCGGGAGACTAAGATTTCTACTTTGCAGCTTACAGAAACCAAGAATGGAGGTTGCAGCGCAGAGGGTGCATGAATCGCTGAGCAGAGATGTTGAGTAAAGGGGCAAATTTGGAAAGTTCAGCTCGAAAAAATGTTCAAAATTTTTATTCCAAATTGGGGAAGGTGGCGGTTATTAGTTTTATGTCACACGGGGGAAGGATTTAATTAGGCTATAATGGTGATACGATTAAAGGTACGACTGATATCGCTAAATCATATCAATATTTAATCACGTGAAAATCAAAGCCATACCTCGTGAGACTGTGCATGAGATATCCTATGGAGAATGGTGGAACGTGCGGTTGCTGACGCTGCGAAGCTGAAAAATTGATCATAATGATGAGGATAATGCAATAATTTCTTCCACCGGTTAAATACAAACCATCTCATCGCCAGGGTCAGAATTATGAACAAGGAGGTCATCGTATGGCCTAGTTTTCCAGCATAAGTCGGATGAATCAGAGCCATATCTAGCAAATTGAAGCAATTCCTCTATTAATACTGGAGTTACCTCTGCAAGTTTCCAAAAAAACAGCCTTTAACACATGAAAACATCCGCCAAATGAAGCGGAATTGCAGCTGCCAGGAATGATATCACGGCCAACGGAAAAAGAGGTTGCAGCCACCGGGAAAAGTTTGTGGTTGCCGGGAAATATGTCGCAGCCGCCGGGAAAAGTTTGCGGCTGCCGGGAAATATGTCGCAGCCGCCGGGAAAAGTTTGCGGCCGCCGGGAAATATGTCGCAGCCGTCGAGAAATATGTCACAGCCGCCAGGAAATTTATTTTGAAGGAAAAGGAAATGCAGCATAGGAAGGCATAAGAAAACAACTCCACTCGATAGGCCCAATCTGGTCATTCCCCTGGCGCTTCCCTGCAAATTTTTGAAAAATAACGACAACGAAAAGATCAAATGCAAAAGGAAAAAAAAACATAATATAAAATGCAGCAGAGAAAAAAACATTATTTATGTACAATGATTCAAACACGATTTACAGTCTAAGTATTGGAAAAGGCAGAGAGAAGTTCCTGCCCTGATATCAGCTGATAATCTGGATCAATGGCAATTTGCGAAATGAATGCATCTCTCGAAATAGGCTTACGATACAGTCGCAGCCTATGGCCGTTGGAAAATAATGGTATGCGATTTTCATCAATGATCACCAGATGGACAGTGCCATTGTCAAATACCTTGTTGACCAAATAAGGACCCAGCCACCTTGTACGTAATTTACCTTTAAAATCCTTTTTGAACCTGGAGTCATATAGTAACGCCCAGTCTCCTTCACGGAAGATTTTCTTTTTAATAAATCGGTCATGCCAATTGGATCTCTATTGCTGGAGCAACGCAGTCTGATCCACCGCAACTAACTATTTCTCATCCAATTCATTTAATTGATTCAATATTCTCTTCTCAGCCTCTGTTACATCCAGATTCAATTCGGTGGCTGTCTTCAGGGTTTTGATCTCAAACTCAATCGAAAATATAGCACTCTTCCCATACACTAAATCATAGGGAGAGAAACCTGTGGTGCCATGCCAAGTCGTATGATATGCCCATAGTGCTTCTGAAATCCTGTCAACCCAATCCCTTCGATGGATCTTAACCATTTTAGTAAGGATGGCTTCAATTACCTTATTAGTACTTTCCACCTGACCATTAGCTTGGGGGTGGTAAGGTGAAGCCACCCTATGCTGCGCATGATACTTTCGGAGCAAGGATTCAAATTGGTGTGACATGAATTGCAGCCCCCCATTGGTAACCACTTCCTTCGGTACCCCAAAGCGGATAAAATTTTCACTGTATAGAAAATCCATCACCGCCTGGTCGTTAGCCTTAGCCAAAGCTACAGCCTCCACCCATTTGGTCATATAATCAGTACAAACCAGAATGTAAACTTTCTATCTGGAAGGAGGACTGATAGGGCCAACAAAATCCAGTGCCCATCTGTCAAAGGGTTCAACTACTACTTGAGGTTGTAGAGGCATCTGATCTGTTTTATTAGGCTGGCCCATCCTTTGGTAGCTGTTATAGGATTGAACATACCTTTTAGCGTCCCTAAACAGAGTCAGTCAGTAGTAGCCCATCCGTAGCACCTTGTGCCCTGTTCTTTTGTCTGCAAAGTGTCCCCCACAAGGCTCATGATGACAGGATTTCAGTATGGGAAAGATCTCATCTTCTCTTACACATCTCCTAATCTCAAGATCTGGTCCTGTGTAGAAGAGATGACCATTTAGCCAACAATACCTGGCACTCTGCTGAATGATTTTTCTTTTTTCTCGTTTAGACATATGTGGTGGGAGATTTCCTGCAACCAAATAATTAGTGACGTATGCATACCAGGGAGAGTGAGCTGAAAGTGCGAATAGATGTTCATATGGAAAAGAGTCCTCAACAGGAAAACTATCATCACTGTTAGTAAGACGGGATAAGAAATCAGCAACGACATTTTCTTTTCCAGGTTTATCTATAATAGTAATATCAAATTCCTGCAATAAAAAGAGCCACCTGGTCACTCTGGCATTGGTGACAGGTTTGTTCATCAAGTATTTAATGGCAGAGTGGTCAGTGTGCACAAATGTGGGATACCCAGTAATATAATGTCGAAATTTATTAATAGAGTAAACAATAGCTAGGAATTATTTCTCAGTAACAGTGTAATTAAGTTCAGCAGGGGCTAAGTTTTTACTAACAAAATAGATGGCATAAGGTACTTGACCATCCTGTTGTCCTAATACTGCTCCAATGGCGGTATTAGAGGCATCTGAGGAAATATGGAAGGGTAGGGTCCAATTAGGTCCCCTTAAAATAGGAGTTGTGGACAAATTTTCTTTAAGCTTATCAAAAGCTGTCTGGCATGCTTCACTCCACAGAAACTGTGCATCTTTCATTAACAGAGAGAACAAAGGAGAAGCTAGTTTGGATAAGTTTTCTATAAATCTTCGTTAATATCCCGCATGTCCCAGAAAACTTTGCACCTCTTTCTGAGTTGCAGGGGTAGGTATATTTTTTATCACCCTGATTTTTGAAGGATCTACCTGAATGCCATTGGCAGAGATGAAATTCCCTAATACCACCCCCTCACTCATCATCATATGGCACTTCTCGGTGCTTAATGAGAGCTGAGTCTGTTCACAACGAGTCAAAACCTTCTTTAAATTTTCCAGTGCTTCCTCAAAATCCCTACCATAGGGAGTAAAATCATCCATAAAGATTTCCATACTATCATTGACTAATTCAGAGAATATGCCAATTACAGCTCTTTGAAATGTTGCCGGTTCATTACATAGACCAAAGGGAAGCACTCTGTAGGCAAACGTTCCCCAGGGACAAGTGAAGGTGGTCTTATCCTGATCCTCAGGAGCAATCTGAATTTGGTTGTACCCACTAAACCCATCTAGGAAGGAGAAGAACTTCTTCCCTGATAGGGTATCAAGTACTTGGTCAATAAAGGGCAGAGAGAAATGATCCTTTTGGGTAGCTTTGTTAAGTTCCCTATAGTCAACACAGACCTTCCACTTACCATTTTTCTTGGGCACAATTATGAGTGGGGAAACCCAATCACTATCCGAAATAGGATATATAAATCCGGCTTCCAAGAGTTTCTGGATTTCTTCCTTCACTATATCCCTCAGGTTGGGGTTCATGCATCGTTGGGGTTGACACACAGGTCGGGAGTCACTTTTAATATAAATGTGATGGGTGCACAGATTAGAGGGAATACCCCTCATGTTTGTGTACTCCCAGGCGAACGCCCCCTTGTGTTCTTTCAAGAGGCTGATCAGGTGCTTCTGTTCTTCTAAGGAGAGACTAGGATTGATATTCAAAGTTATTCCAGGATCTACCTCGATAGGAATGATTTTTGAATTTTCTAAAACTGGGATTATATTTGTGTCACCAACTAGTGTTTCTTCCATAAGATTTTCTTGTTTTTCCTTGCCCAGGGTAATATTTAGGATTTGATAGACCTCTCTATCCACTAAAGCGGGTTCACTAATAAAATTACTAATAGTATCATCTTCTGTTTGGTTTTTAAACGTTAAGGCCTTCCCTAGAGTTAATAGTGGCTGAACATCCTCCTCCTCCTCCTCCTCCTACTCTATCCAAAGGGAGGTTTCAGCCTCTAAGCTTGGCCGAGCTGGAGGATACAGGGTGAGGCTTTTAGTCTCTGCACCATCAGATATAGTCATGGACCCTGATCAACAGCTGATGTAAGCATTAGTTGTGGCCAACCAAGGCCTCCCCAATATCAATGGGTGTCCCCCCAACTGCGATTTCGGTTGTAATACCAAAAAGTCAGCAGGGTACTCCCATGAATCTACTGAGATGACAAGGTCGTCCAAAATTCCTTTGGGTCTAATGGTGGATCTGTCCGCCAATTCTAAAATGGTAGGGGTCGTTCTAACATTAGTGAGACCAAGGTTCTTTATAGTCTCCATTGTTATGATATTTATAACTGCCCCTAAATCTACTAGCACGTTGGGTATGTGTGTCTGTCCTACCTGTATAGTGACAGTAGGATTTCCAGGGTCGTCATACTTTGTCACAGGGGTCTTTCCTGTTATCAAGGCAGATAAATTTCCTATGACGTGAATAGTGGGAGGATCTATAGGTTTCCTTCCTGGTTTCTTAGTGCACAGGTCCCGAATGGTTCTAGCATAAATAGGCACATCTTGAAGGGCTTGAAGAAGGGGGATTTTGACATAAAGGTTTCTTAACTCTCCTAGGAGGTTAAACTGAGGTTGTCCCCCTATTCTCGGTAGCATTAATCTCTCAAGATATGGTGGTTGTCTTATCAGCTGGGTAGGCTGCGTATTGTCAGATTCATCGTTTGATTTTTCAGCCGTTCCATGCTCAGCATCTTCAATGATAGGGACTGTATCGGATGGATGCTGTGAAATCCTTTCTTCCTTATGCACAGAAGGTGGAGCATCTTCTGTAATTATGGGTTCTACTATTTTCCCAGATCGTAAATGAATATCATTACAAGGTACATGGGAAAGAGAGTAGGTTGGCATATTGACAGTCTCCAATTGATGGACTGTTTTATTATTCGGGTTAGGATTAGGTTGGGCAGGCAGCTGAGGTCGTATCGATATATTACGGTCAGAATTATTCTGCAACTGCAGCTGCGACTGCTGAGGTGGGTATTGTGGATATTGAGGGAATTTAAATTATTGAGGAGAATATGGTGATTGTTGAGGTGGAGGTGGTTGAGGAAACTGGTTCCCAGGATGGAAATTCCTCCATCCAGGAGACCACGACGTAGGTTGGTGTGGTGGCTGTGTCCAAGGACTCAATGAGTTAAAGTTTTGTATTGCAGGTTGGGAGGAATTCCACTGAGAATAATTTGAAGGGAATTGTGTATTCACATTTTTCATGTTATTATTCCAATTGCCCATATTATTCAAAAATGGAAATGAGTCTAGAGTCATACCTTGATTTTGAGGCTGCCAAGGTTTCTTCTGTGCAATGAAATAGGCCGATTCCACTTCTGGAATTGATGCCTACAGAACATCCTTCACTTAGGGAAGCGAGGGACATTCTTTCATGTCGTGGTTCAGCTCACACAGCTGACATACTTCTACTTTATCAAGCGGGAATTCTCTCAGCGGATGATTCTTTCTACATCGTGGGCAGAACACTCCTAGTGTGAGATCCTCCACTGCCTATTTTTGTTTTTCCTTCAGGACATCGATCTCTGAGGAGATGGAACTCATCATCTCTGTCTTGAAATTTTCAAGGAGATTACCTATCTCTACACGGGTGGCTCCTCCATTGGATGACTTCTGAGTTCTGTCAAAGACATCATGTTCTAGCTTATCCCGTTTGACCCGCTTATTGTTCCTGGAAGAGCCCCTGGAGTATCTCTTACATAGTTCCACAATCTTTCCAAAAGGTTCTTTGGAGATATATCCCTTTCCTAGCAGATTTAACATGTCTAAGAAATCATCCCTAATCCCACGAAGCAAGATTATCTTGAGCACGTCCAGCCCCATGTTCGTCTGCCCAGCTCTCTGCACATTGTACAGTAGCCTTTCCACGAAATCCTCCAGACTTTCGACCTCCTTCTGCACCATTTTGAATAATTCTTCTCTTTTATCCTTGGTGTTGCAATATTTCTGATATTTTTCCAGGAACACCTGTTTCATTTTATCCCAATTAGCAACAGTTCCTCCCCCAAGGCTCATGAACCAGCGTAATGCGTTGTCCTTCAGGGTGGTAGGGAAAAGTTTCAGCTTTTGCGCATCGGTGACATAATCATAGCTGCGACAGAGAATATCGAATTCAAAAAGGAATTCGTTGGGATCCTCTGCCGCCTTTCCATGGAAGAGAGGTAGCACCGATGGTGAGATATTCTTCATAGGGGCTGCCCCTGCTGGCTGCTGAATTGGGAATTGTAGTGTAGCCATCGTTCCTTCAGGAAGGGAGTGATTTTTATGATGATAGTTTCCCCCCATTGCCTCTTCCTCATCAGAGTAGTGTATGTTACTCATCTCCTCTTCTGTTTTCTCCTCCTCTGTTTCCTCTTTTTCGTTCATTCCCACTTTATTTTCCTCGTTCTTTCCCTTGTTCCTCCACTAATCATCAATCTTCTAGTGAAACTGCGTCCACTCTTCTTCAGTTATAACCTTCCCGAAAATGTGGTATGTTGGACCTCTACCAGCAGGTCTAGTTGTAATAGCTGTTTCCTTCTCTGCAGGTATATTCGAGGAAGTCGCAGCTGCTCGTGTATTCTCCACCGTGGACCCTGACGCTGGCACCCTAGGATCGACAGGGTTTCTTCTGATAGGAGTTTCTTGCTGGTGAGCCCTGGTAGATGAATCAGTTCTATCAACAAGATCATCGATAAATGTCCTTCTTCCCAATGGTGTTCCTCGACCGCGACCCAAGCCACCTGCACTGTTAGTATCTTGTGGGGTTTTGGGAGTTGGGAGTTGATCGCATTTTACCGTCCTCATATTCATGCAACCCAAGTCATTTCAGCAAAAAGAATAGAAAAGACTGGCTAGAAATAATTACCAGATGCAACTAATGATAGTGTTTAATTTTATCCCTCCCCGGAAACAACGCCAAAATGTCGAGCACCCAATATGCAGATAAATTATTACCAACACACAGAGCATACACGATTTTTTGTCAACCCGAGAAAGTCTTTTAATTCAAAGGATAAATGCACAGTATATGCGTTAAACACCAAATCAATGTAATTGAATACTCTTATCCTCTAACAACTATGTTCATCCCAAGAATCTGTGTAATCTTGTTCATCTCTAAATACTACAAATTCAATTACCTATAATTCAGGAAAATGATCTAAGATGCAATAGCAATTGCAGATAAAAAGGAAATCCTATTCACAACCCAGGACAAGAAAACTTACCTATTCAATATGATTACTCTTGAAAGCCATAAACATAAATCAATTATTAATCTAGGAATTCAATTGCAAAGGATTAAGTTCAGTTATTCTAAGGAATTGACTTGTAGGAATGAAAATCAACAATCATAACAGGAAAGATAAATTGCAAGGATTCGTAGGATAACAAATTGAAACTACAGGATGAACCAAGCTGCGTACAACTACCACTCAAATTGCATAATGGAAGTTCCCTACCCAGTCGACTGTCACTCTGTACCACTTACCAATCTTAAGAAGATGCAATCACAATTATACTGTAAATCAATGCTACTGCAGCTGTGTACAAAAGATGAACAAAACATCACACAATACTGAATTGAAAAAGTCCTAAATTAACTCAGCGATCTCTGTGGAAGGCAGGCCCATCCTTCACACAGAGATGCTGGATGAACAACATGTGACTCTCTTAAATTAGAGGTAACTCCATATATTAAAGAATGAAAGATTACACAAGTTGCTTCCACTATTAATACAATGAATGAATTATCTTCCTTCCAACCCCCTGGGTCAAAACAACTCCCCATATTTATACATGCAGATCATAACCTTCAATCCTATTAAAGGGCAGCCATGAAGATCTCTGATCTTCATGCACCCTAAATATATTAGCTGTTACAAAACGTGGTATGATAATGACATGAAAATGCGAGAAGGCTGTTGACTTGCCCAGGAGTAGCGATCTCTTCAGATCACAACTATATTCGAGCAGAAATGTAGTGCGTTCTGTTACAGCTGCAATGTCACAGCTCGGTCTAGGCTATGACATTAAAACCGCGTGCCTCCATTGATGATTGGGGTTGAGGGTCCCTTTAAGCAGCGAATATCCCTTTCTTTGATATTTTTTCAGCCCTCATCCACCTGCAGTCCACTTATCTCAAAATACCTTCATAAATCATAACATGTTAGCACAATTGAGAGATACACAGCTTTAATTATCACAATCATAAGCATTAATAAGATAAAGCAATGATCAGTCATACCTTGGTAGTTTGGGGATGAAAGTGAGGACAACAGGTCTGATTAGCATGCTAAATGATGTAAGACAGGGGAAGAAAAGGTGATTGAAGGTGGTTAAAAAGGGCCAATTCTGGGCTCAACACCTCTCCTCCGTTCTATTAGTGTTTGAGTATGCCACTAATGTAAACCCTAATTTTTTGTGGGACGCCTCTTCATTCCTCTCGATCTGTCTACTTTTTGGGGTTGCGTTGAAGTTGTATCAACAGGAACCCTAGCTCCTCATGAAGTCTGTGTAAAAAATCTTGCACTTAAGCCTGAAGCTGCTTGTCTCATCTCACTTGCAACCATTCTGCTGAAACCCGTGGGTGATATATATTGCATGAAGACTCCCATCATTGGAATATTGTTGGAGAAAAGCGTTAACTTGCCTCGTTCACTAACATTGATGAGCAAGACTCCCACTTGTCTCATGTTTGAACGGGATTGCTTCGTCCACAATGTCCACAATGTGAAGAGACCACCACTTGTTGATTACTGCTCCATGAGTTCCCCTCTTCCAGTTGTGTGAAGTGCGTGTAGTATTGCTGCGAATTCAAGGAGTTACCTGAGCCGCGACCTCTCATCTCACTGCGAGTTAAATCCGTGACTCTCTGTGACTTGGAAGAATCCATTCTTGGTGTGTGCCATCCAAATGCTTGCTACGTGAACTATTGCTAGCTATGTGGACTCTATCTGCAAAGCGTGGGCTCTTCTAATTGAGCATGGACTGCATTTTTTTGAGAGCATGAACTATCTGGTATCTTCAGATAAACCTTTTTTTTGAAGACTATTTTGTGCCTACGACCTCTCTCAAGGAGCTATGTTGGTGTGAATTTAATTTATTTCTAGCTGCATTGAAGACCATAAAGACTACATTGAAGTGTATTTCTATAGATTGTGAACACTATGTTGACAAGAAGGCTGCGTTCTAATATCTTGAAGAAAGCCTGCTTTTCTTTGACCCGCGACCTGCTCCTTTGCATTTGTGAGAGATTGTTTTCTACTAGTTTGAAAGCCATTGAAATCATATTTAAAGTTGGTATTGTAGTCTTGAGAGGATTAAGTTTGTATTTCAAAGTTTGTATGACAATAGCAGAGACATTGACATTGTTGTAAAGCTTGAGGAAGGTGGCAGAGACTTAGACATGCACCTTTACTCTTTCTTCTTTTTCTCCTATTGTTTTAGTTGCAAGATTCAATCACAGAAGATGCAATCTATAGAATCTGTAGTTGGTGCCACTCTCACTTGCAAAGACACTTATCCAGAATGGTGGAGGAAGATCAAATCTTCCTTCATCTACAATGACCTTTGGGACGGTATTTGCGAAGGCATCACAATAGAGACAGAAGCTGGAGGGCCCATAACTAGAGACCCAGGACCTCCAGAATCCGAGAAAGAGAAGGCCATTTGGAAAACAAAAGACAAGAAATCTTTAGCGGTAATCACTGCCATAGTCAGTGAAGAGGTGAGGCAGCACATATTTCCTACAAAGTCATGTTTTGAAGCACTAAAAACGTTAAAAGATCTATATGATTCACACTCTGAAATGGAAGTTATTCAACTACTGCTAAAACTATTCAGTTTAGAAGTAAAAGACAATGATCCCATGTTACTTGCCTCTGAAATCAAAGCTATCATGCATAAGATTCAAGCCACTGGTATGAAACCAGATCTTCCCCTTGCATCATTTGTAAAATGTTTGTATCCTTCTCACTCCAACTATCTTGAGTCGTTGCAAGCAAGTGACAAGTTCAAATAACTGACATTTGACACCCTCGTAGAGAAGATAGCTGACAGAGAGAAAGCTTTTGGTAAGAAGACAACCGAGCATTCTGGAGAATCACTTTGCTTTGCTCAAAAAGTAAATAACCACACCAAAGACCAATCCAATGATCATCCCAAAGGACAAAGCAGCAAGAGAGGCAGAGGAAGAATAAAATTCAGAGGTAGAGGAGGAAGAAACAACTCCAACAAAGGATCAGATTTGAAGTGCAAGCATTGTGGAAAGATTGGACGCACAGCAGATCAATGTTGGGCTTCGTGGGACTCCATCAAAGACAGACATAACCAGAAGAAAGATGACAATAAGAACCAAGATGCTAGTAAATCTTCAGATTCTTCTCATTGTATTGTTGCACATTGTAATCTTGGTATTAATGAAATGACTTTACTTTCATCTTACACAGATTGTTGGCTACTTGATACTGGTGCAACATCACACATGACTTTTAGAAAAGACTATTTTGAAGAACTTAATGAAACAATAAATGACATAGTTTACTTTGCAGATAAGTCAAGTCTTAAACCAAAGGGAATGGGCACCTTTCGGCTGAAGATGCCTGCATTCCCTAATTTCTTGTTGAATAATGTTCTTTATATTCCAGATTTGCAGAGAAGCCTGCTTTCCTTGGTGCAGATTCAACAGCTAGGCCATTCCATCCACATGTTTGATGGAATCGTAGAAATAAGAAAGTCCTCTGACAACCAAGTCATCATGACTGGATATGAATATGGGAAGCTGCTGAAGCTAAAGGGTTCATCTGCAAAGGTTCAGAACTATGCCTACCTCTCTCAGCATGGAGAAGGTAATTTGTCATCAATTTTATTGTGGCATGCAAGATTTGGTCAGCTGAATTATAATAGTCTTTGTTTGTTGAGAAAGAATGGTGTATTTGGTTTTCCCACCATTCCCAAAGAGAAGAGCAAATGTGATGCATGTATATTAGGGAAACACAGTAAGCTGTCATTCCATGAATCTAATTTCAGAGCGAGTAGGAAATTAGAATTAGTGCATTTTGATTTATGTGGCCCAATGCCAACTCCTTCTACCAATGGGAATAAGTATTTTATGACCTTTGTTGATGACTACTCAAGAATGTGTTGGATTTACTCATTAAAGACAAAATCAGAAGCATTTCAAACACTCAAGGACT
Source organism: Pseudotsuga menziesii (assembly GCA_001517045.1). NCBI lineage: Eukaryota > Viridiplantae > Streptophyta > Pinopsida > Pinales > Pinaceae > Pseudotsuga > Pseudotsuga menziesii. The sequence goes on from LPNX011149902.1 coordinate 127,306, forward strand.
TTCATGCATTGATAGAAAAACAAGCACAATCTAAAATTGGTACACTTCATACTGACAATGGGAAAGAATACACTTCAAATGATTTTGAAGATTATCTTCGCCAACATGGAATTGCACATCAAACTACAGCTTCATACAATCCTCAACAAAACGGAGTAGCAGAAAGAATGAACAGAACCATAATGAATATGGTACGCTCAATGATGTTTTTTAAGAATGTAAAACTAATGTTTTGGGGTGATGCAGTGAAATGTGCAGCCTATTTGAGAAACAGAAGTCCCTCAAATGCTCTTGATAACAAGACTCCACATGAAATGTGGTTTGGCCATCTCCCTTCAGTCAGGCATCTCAGAGTTTTTGGTTCCACCTGTTATGCCTTGATTCCGAAGGAGCAAAGAAACAAGCTTGGTGCTCGAAGCAGAAGATGCATTTTCCTGGGGTACGAAGAATACTCCAAGGCATACCGTCTATATGATGAGGTAAACAAGAAATTTGTTATTTCCAGAGATGTCATTTTTCTTGAAACTAATAAAAATGACCAGTCTATTGAGAGACAGCTTGATCATTTGGAAAGTTATCCTCATCCAAAGAACTATTATGAAAATGAATATGAAATTCCAAACCTTGAAGGGGGGATTCCTATTCTGGATCAACCTTTGGAATTTCCATATGAAGCACCAACTCCCCCGCATGAAGAAGTTCCTGCTACTTCACCTGAACAAGAGATTCAACTGGATGATGTGATTGAGAGAATTGGAAGACTCTCAATCAATGATGAAGCACCACCAGCTGATCAACCAGGACCATCACGGAAGATTCCTAAATGGGCCACAAAGACACTTGAAAGTGCCCATCCGGATGAAGTTGGAAAGATGGGAACGAGAAGTTCAAAAAGACATGAAGATGGAGGAGAAACAGATAATTTAGGTGATGACATGGATGTATCATTTGATTGTGAATTTAATTTATCTGCTAACTTTGAACCAACTTCCTTTGAAGAAGCTTCTACTCGAGTTGAGTGGAAAGAAGCTATGCAGAATGAGTATGATGCACTCATGAAGAATGAAACTTGGAAGCTGGTTGACCCTCCAGTTGGAACCAAACCAATTGGTTGCAAGTGGGTGTACAAGAACAAATACAAATCAAACGGCACACTTGACAAGCACAAAGCGAGGCTTGTAGCAAAAGGCTATGCACAGAAGGAAGGAATTGACTATGAAGAAACGTTTTCTCCTACAGCAAAATGTGCTACCATCCGTACCTTACTCTCTTTAGTTGCTCAGAATGGGTGGAAAGTTCATCAGATGGATGTGAAGACTGCTTTCTTGAATGGAGACTTGAAAGAGAATGTCTTCATGTCTCAGCCAGAAGGCTTTGTTGTGAAAGGAAAAGAACAGAAGGTATGCAAGCTTGTCAAATCCTTGTATGGCCTAAAACAAGCACCTCGCACATGGTATGAAAAATTAACCGAGCATATTTTGAAGTTGAATTTCAAACATTTTGATCTTGATGATGAAACACTGTTTATAAAGAAAGTTGGAAGATATGTTGTGTATCTTGTGGTGTATGTAGATGATCTTTTGATGACAGGGAACAATGAGAGCTATATAGCATCCATAAAGAAAGATTTGAAAAATATCTTTGAAATGACAGATATGGGACATCTCCACTATTACTTAGGAATTGAAGTCACTCAACATCCTAAGTACATATTCCTATCTCAGAAAAAATATGTTGGAGAACTACTAGACAAATTTTGCATGACAGAATGCAACCCTATCTCTACTCTAATGGAACAGAAAATGAAGCTCACATCAAGAGAAGGAAAAGAATTTGAGGATGCGACCAAGTATCGACAACTTGTAGGAAGACTTATCTATCTTACAACAACTAGACCAGATATTTCTTATGTTGTTGGCATACTTTCAAGGTTCATGCATAAACCTTGTGAAGGACATTGGTCAGCTGCAAAAAGAGTTCTAAGATACTTGAAGGGGACTCAAGATGTTGGACTCAGGTACTCTAAGGTGGATGACTTCAAACTTATTGGGTACTCAGACTCAGATTTTGATGGCGATCAGGAGACATGAGTATCAACTTTTGGATACACTATGAGTCTTAGATCAGTAGCTGTCTCATGGAGATCACGCAAATAGTCAGTTCCGGCAGATTCAACAACAGAAGCAGATAATGTGGCTACAACTGAAGCAACGAAAGAAATAGTATGGCTCAGGAAGATACTTGAATATTTGCAATAAAAACAAGAGAACTCCACTCCATTATTGATCGACAATACTTCTACAATCAAGTTGGCTAAGAATCCTAGATTCCATGATCAAACCAAACACATCAACACAAAGTATCATTTGATTCGACATCATGTAGAGGCCAAGACAGTCCATCTTCGACATTGTTCCACAAATGATCAAGTTGCAGACATCTTCACCAAAGCACTTGGACGAGAAAAGTTTGAAAGATTCAAAAACATGCTCGGACTTAATAACACCCCTTCGGATTAAGGGGGGGATTGTTGGAATATAATCCGTCAGAATTATACGTTATTGTAAATATTAAGAATATGAAGAGACTCTCGTATGTGTGATTCCAAGAGTCATCGTAGATGTGTTAGAATAATCAACCCATAGTATTTACCCACTTAGACATTATTTCATTTATTTTGTCTTATTTGCCTAGTCCATGAGTCCCACCATGTGAAAGTTGTCAATTGCCTATCCATAGAGGTCAAACTTGCCATTATTGACTCATGGAGCACTTTGGAAAGTCCTGGGAATCAAATCTACTTTATTCCTGGCCTCCTAGGCACCCTTCTACTTTTTCTGCTTTGTTGACTGCTTTTCCAGTTTTTAAAGCACATAAGGAAAGCTAGACTAGGTGAGGTGAACTTGTTTTATTCCCCTTTCATCCTCCACTCTTTCCTCCATGCAAAAGCATGTATGAGCTGCCATTTGACCACTCTTTAGCTTTCCCATGCACCCTTGCTAATTCGTGGGGTCCTTGATAGATTTGGGATCAGCTTTTTACACCTATGGGGGATTTGCCTATTTTGGGTAAGCCTGCTTTATGCTAGATTTGGATGCTTCTTCATGCATTAAATTTGCTCATGTATTCTATATATTCATCAGCCTATGTTATTACAGGTTTGGCTATTGTACACTCAGTTAATATAATTTTGTGTTACAGCTCCATATTCAGTCTCCATTGTTGATAATTTGCATGATCAATTGTTAATTGCTGTGAGTGAAATTAATCTACTGCAGGCCTGAATTTATACATGGTATCAGAGCCACTGTAGGTTTTTACTCTCTTCCAAAAATTGTTTTGCAGGTTCGACATCAAGACTGGGAGCCTTCTACCGCAGCCGGGACAGATTTTCTAAAGCTATGGATTCACAGAAAACTATCCTCACTCCCTTCAACTATTTTGAATGGAAAGCAGAGATGGAGATCTTGTTGAGAGCGAAAGGCCTCTACAGGGTGACTATAGCTACAGAAGCAGAGCCCAATGCTACTGCAAAGAAGATCAAATGGCACAATCGGAGAGATGAGGCCTATGGCCTCCTATGTCTCAGTATTTCCCGAGACCTCCTTTTCCATATCGATGGATTGACTTCACCGGATCAAGTATGAGAGAAACTTTCTGAACTCTTTGGAAATACAGATGAGATGAGGGGACACCAAATTGAAAATGAATTGATTTCCCTGAGTCCCAGTAATTTTCAATCCCTGCAGCTATATTTCTCCAAGTTCAAAGCACTAGTTTTGCAGCTGAAACAGTGTGGTATTGAAAAGAAAGATGAGCAGCTCATATTGTCCATCC
>LPNX011149942.1:0-10884 GCA_001517045.1 Pseudotsuga menziesii
AACACCTTAAGATGAGCTGAAATGCACAGGATATTTACTTCTATTCTTAACAGAAAAGCCACAAATAGCTATAAATAAGCATAACAACAAATAAGCCTAACAGTATTTTTACCCAATCTACATTAGTGACCGACAGTGGCTCAAAGCCCTATAATTATTTTCACAAATTTCATCTATCAATATTTATAGGCACAGAACAATTCCCCATTGCCCATTCAATTAGAATTAATATATAAGATCCTCATCAACCCCTTTTAAACAAAGAGCTGGTCTTTTAATGCCAATATACTTTCAAAGAGCCCATCCTGATTAACTCTTATGTAAGGAAGAAGGTTCTTTTAAGGTCAATGCTCCAAAGCAGAAGACTTTAACTAAGGAATGATGGAAATTTTACAAGCCAACATAAATGTTTCAAACATGAGTACGTAGAAATAGAAGTCATACCTCTTGCAGACGAGTGGCTTCTAGGGTGTTGAAGATCCGTATAAGAGTCCCCTTAGTACTAGAAGTCACAAGGAGGCTTCCATTGAGGGTGAGTGCAAAGCAGGCAATGCGAGAATCATGGGCAGTAATAAACTTGGTCCTCTTGAGGCCATAGTGCTCAACTCTCATCTGCCCACGGTGCAAGCCTGGGCAAGCCAACACGAAGCTATTGGGAGCATGAGACACAGCACACAAACCTTTAGGGTTTGCCATCGTCTCAATCTGATGCAACAGCTTCAAATCCACAAAATTGTACACAAAAATCTTGTGTTCCAACACCACCACAATCCGATCCCGTCTCAGCTTTACAGCTCGAACCTCAGACCTGAAGGACAATTCGTCGATAAATCGGCTTTGATGATCATCCCAGATCATTACCTTATAGGGCGGGTATTGGGGATTCGAACCCCCACCCACAAGCGCCAAAATATTACATCAGAATAACATCTCCACAACCCCAATACCGCCATTATTGAAGTCTCTTCTGAAGGTTTCTCTGAACGGATCGCAGTTATAAACCTGGAAACCCTGTTCGGTGCCACAGGCGGAACACCCAAAGTCCTGATTGAATGATGCATAGAGCAATGATGATTTTTCATTGGCAGTCTCTGGGGAAGACAACGAATTTGGATTTGGATCGAGAGATGGGTCAATTATAAGGGAAGTACTACTGCTTGGCGGTGAAACAGTTGTCGCTGTCGCCATTAATGAATTGGGCAATCGTCTTCCATACAAAAGAAAAATAAAACAACCCAACCTAGACAAACCCTTAAAATACAGACCCTCAAACAAAAAAACAAGAAATTCAATATCACAGAAGCACCATAAAGGCAGCCGATTACTGGAAAAACAATACAATACCTTGACCGTAAGCAGTAGTAATGGTGACCTTGACCGTAAGTAGCAGTAATGGCGGACTGGACTATGCACCTAACCTAATGAACGATATAGATTATCTCAATCGTCGGACTCAAATATCGACGGGTGAAAAACAAAAAAGCAATAAATTCAGAGAGTAGACTCCACTTGTTGAAACGCCTTACGGCGTAACTACTACTCGTTTTTGCAAAATACAAATTAAAATAATTTTTATAAACTAATAAGTTAGTATTTTTTTCTATCTTTAATTCAAGTTGATTTTGATGGTCTTCATTATTATAATATATTAAAAGTAACATAATAATTTTTTAAGTATTCGATATATTAATATTTTTAATTTTGACACTTTAGATGTTATAGTCATGAAGATAAAAGTTTGAATGAAAATGATTACCAATATTTTGGTGCATTAACAATCACATTCAACCAAAAATGTTATCTATTCTACGTTATATAATTTCAAAAAGAGTCAAGAAGTGGCAATGTCTTCGACATTGTTAAATGTTGTTGCAAGAGAAAAGATGTTGTAGGAAGAATGATAAGAAGATACTAGCTAATATAGGATCTTCATATATGAGGCCGTGTGCAATTGTTTAGTAGGAAGAATGCATAAATGCAATGTTTCATATTGAACATTCAAGAATGAAGAATGAGTTGAGTTAACCACTGTGGGTGCACCGTTTTTTCTTTTAAATTCACATTTATATATAGTTAGAATTCCATATTGAGTAGGGCCTATAAATAAGATCTCCACAAAATCTTATTTTATGAGTAAGATATGAATTCCCTAAGATAATAAATTTCGTGGAGATATGTGTTACAACTGATTTTACCACACATGGTGGATCACACCTTTATGGCCTTCCTTGTCCCTTTGCAGACTCTTTGGACCCCATGGACCATATTTGTACCTTTGATGTTTCCAAGATCATCCCTAAAAACATGTCTTATTTGATATACGCGACTTTTAAACCCATTCTCACGTATATACGTGGATTTGACGCTTAAACCCGTGTACATTGGGATGTGTGCAAAAGGCCAAATAATTTTGGAGTTTTCCTTGATGTGGATCCGAATCACTTGTCTCTTGGCCTTCCATATGCCTTGAGATCGCTCGGATTCGACCTTCCATTACCCCATTGAAGCACTATATAAGGAACCCTTTGGATACGTTGAAGAAGCAGGAATTGAAGAGCAAGAGAACTATAGTCCATTGTTGTCGGAGCTTATACTTGATTCTGCATCCCTTTGTCCCTTGGACCACTTTGTGTTCTTCCCAAGCTTGCCTTTGCTTGTGAGATTTATATCGAGAGATGGAGGATTGAAGTGGTGGAGGCCCAGGTGGAGGACTCAGTTTCTCTGATTCCCAGACGTCTCGATAGAGGTTGTCACTATTGTAATCTCTGTTTTATATTAATAGAAATATGTTTTCCTATCCAATAATGTGTATTTAAATGAGTATTGAATCCATGGATGCTTTTAAATGCTTATATGTTATTGATTATATATGCTAGAGTAGGTCTAACACAATTATATATAGCATGCTTCTCTTGTTTGCTGAATGTTGAGAGAGCAAATTACTTATACAAGCGAGAGTGGAAAAGCTCAACGGGGATCTACATCAACCGTCCGGAATAAGGTATGTATCGAGATCCTTTAGGGTTAGATATTTGGTTTCTCTTGCATATTGGAAAGGATTGATTTCTGCGGTTACTTTGTCTGTTGTGGTACCCCAAGCCATAGGAAGTCTTCTCCGTAACAATATGAACTCCCTATAAATAATATCCCTGTGTTAGAATAAAATAAGAATAATATGAATGTGCACTAGCGTGCATATCTCGTGAGATTAAACAATTGCACTAATATTGTATCAACATTATAAGATTGTATTATATTCATGTTTTGGAATTTCGCTCATGATGAGGTCAGACCATCTATTTATCAGTTTATCAATGTACCTCTACTCTTAGCCTTTTATCACTAAATTATTGGTTAATTAGCCATTTCATCGCCCAACTCATGAAAAGGGATGATATCATGCCTTACCATCATAATTTTGTCCGAACCCCATGGATGATATTACGAAGAGGATCATTCCCGTGCCAATCAAATCTCACTAGTCCATTTGTCATGTCCCCTCCCCCTTCATTAGCACTGAGGAGAGGAACGAGACTACAACTACTCTGATACCTTTCTGTACATGACCCACATGCCCATACACCTGACTGATATGCATGATAATTTAAATTTATTATTTCTTTCTTTTTAACACAGTCATCGGTCATGTAACATCCTTTAACATTCATTCTTAGGCTTAAAAACCATAGTAACAGTCGTTTCACAGCTCACAGATCCATTTTGTAACTAGAAAAGTCATTTCCGCAATAAACCTGACCTTTCTGCCTCCCGCCTTCCGCCTTCCACATTCCTCAATGTGGCTTGTGGCAAGCGGGACTCTTAATTTTTCCCAATGTTCCTTTTTACCTTTCTGCCTTCCACCTTTCTCTTTCCGCTGCAGACTCTGGGTAGTGGAAAACCAATAATGTGAAATGGTTATCTTTCACTTTTCCGATTTCTGCTTTCCGCAATTTGCCTTCCACATTCCACACTCCGCTGCAGAATCCGGGTAGCGATAATTAAGGTTCGATGGAATTATTTATTCACCTTCCTCCTTTCGCATTCCGTGACGGAATCCGGATCGGAAAACCAACATTCGCTTACCTTTATCTTTTAATTTCTCGATTTCTGCTTTTTGCTTTCCACCTTCTATGGCAGACTTTAGATCACGGAAAACCGACATTTTTCCTTATTTCTTTATACGTTTTTCGATTTTCACCTTCCTCCTTCTGCAACGGATTCTAGGGTGCGGAAAAACACATTTTACCTTAGAATTTTTGGCTATTTTAACGCTTCCTCCTTCCACCTTTTGCATGTAGATTCCAGGGTGTGGAAACACTTAAGTCAGATGCATTTTGACTCTGTAACCATGATTCTAGCCTCCATGAACTTAAGAAAAATACATTGAAAACCAAAAACATATGGAGATGTAAAATGCAGGAAAATATAACAGCATTAAACTCTACTTGAATATTTTAGCAAGCATTCAACACATTCATAATAATTCTTAAACAAATACATTGCAGAATTTATATAGAGAATACTTGTCTTGAAGATGAAGTCGTCCCGCAACTAGCTATGTCGCTGCAACGTTGAACCCAACCATAGGCCAGTTGCGTACATCAATCTATCAACACAACTGCCACCCCCGAGTTGAGCACGATTTCCACAAGGAACTAGGGAACAACAACCTCACACATAGCCAGAACAGATCAAACACAGCCAAGCCAACCTACAGTTGGGTTTATCAGGTTGTCCAACCAACCCAATACACAATTGCATTTATCAGGTTGCAGGCAGTGACTCACACATAACCAATATTCACATAAAGGCACAACCAAGCCAACAACTAGTTGGGTTTATCAGTTTGTTCAGCCAGGCTAACACACCATTGGGTTTATTAGGATACCCAGGCAGTGGTTCACACATAGCCAAAATGCACAAAAAGACACAACCAATCCAACTACTACTTGGGTTTATCAGGATGTTCATCCAAGCCAACACACCATTGGGTTTGTCAAGATACACAGGAAGTGATTCACACATAGCCGAGATGCACAACAAGACATAGCCAAGCCAACTACCAGTTGGGTTTATTTGGATGTTCAGCCAATCTAACACACCGTTGGGTTTATCAGGCTGCACAGGAAGTGGTTCACACATGGAAAAAATACACAAAAAACACAGCCAAGCCAACACACCATTGGGCTTATCAGGATTCTCATCCAATCCAATATATGATTGGGTTTATAAGGATACCCATCCAAGCCAATATACAATTAGGTTTATTAGGCTGTCAGCTAAGCCAATCTATGTTTGGGTTTATCAAGATGCTAAGGTAATGGAAAGGAAGAATGGCTAAGCTAGTGAACTCAGTTACATAGCTAGGGACACCTCCACAAGATCTATCCAGCCTAACATCCATAGAACCTACACACCCAACACAAGCAAGTATCCCTTTCTCTACTACACAGTCCTTCAGGCTATACCTTCCCTTCCAATTCTCTTTAGGATGTGCATAGAAGACTCACTAGCCACTCTTATATTTTTGTGAGGTTTCTCTCTTTACTAGGTTTATTAATCCAATTCGACGTCTCTTCCACTCCTAAGTCTTGCATACAGTTCAGACCTAAACCAGGGTACACATAACAACAAACCATAAGGTAACACAACAAAACAAGGTTCCACACTGTAACAAAGAAAACCAGGGTTCCATACTACTCTGTAATACAGAAAAACACTGTACACAAACAACTAGGGTTCCCAACCAATGATAGTTGAAGAGATACACTGTAGAACACGAAAACCACGCCTCTGCTAGCTCTCGCTGAACAATAAACCAACAACGATCAATGCCTGAATGGAAAATCCTTTAGGGGACCGAGGGATAAGGAATGAATGACTCGGGAACACCTTTCCTTGGTGATTACTTGCCCCATAAGAAAGGATACGGTTTCCCAGAGGCTATAGGCTTGTTCATGCATGACATTGACTACCATGCCTCTCCTTGCCCAATGCATTAACTGTCTCAACCAACTTCTGGAAGAATTGAATGATCGAGCCCAGAGGACAAAAATGGTAGTCGAGTGTTCATGGGTTCTCCCATTGACATTTGGCCTCACCCTATTGGATCAGGGGTTCGAATAACTCCCCTCCCTATTCCTTGTGAAATCATGCCCCCATCTCTTTCGTTGCAGTGCATAACTAGTTGTGGTATTTTATTAAATTGCATATTTACATGATATCTTCAAAATATACTGTGTCTGATTAGCACTATAACCATCGACATCGATCTTGATCGTCGGTACACAAAACACCAAATCAATGGCAGGGCCTTATCCTTGAGCTCCCTGCCATGATTTAATAACAATATTTAAATCATGTACAATTTTAATACAATGGGGTCAAAACGGGGGTGTTACACCATTAGTTGAGGTAATGTGTTAGCATTTTCATAATCTAATATACAGAAGGTCCTTATAGGTGGAAATCTCATTATTGTATGACCATATTTTAAATTTCAACGAGATTAGTCTTTGGCACTTGGCCATTGTAAGTAAAACCTACCCTAAATTGCCATGAAGAAAAGGTACATGCTAACAATAAATTAGGCCACCCAAATCGCTACCATTCACCCAAAAAAAAAGGTGCAACCATTTTTTCAGAATCCCCATATCACTGTCGCATTGCTAAGAGGATAAAAACACTGATAACAAGCGAAAATTTCAACTAGATCATGGGTAAATATGTAACCAGATCCTTCGTCATCATGCAATTATCTTATTATTAAAATAAAAAACTGGAAAAAAGCAGGCTAGTTTTAGAACTCCTCTAATATTTGCCTAGTCTATCTCTTTATATATGGATTTAAAATTAGCAACTCTTAATGTTGTTTTTGTTGTTAAAGACGATGGGAAAAGTATGGACTGGGAATGCTATCCAAAATTATGTCGACAAAAGGCAGATCTACCTAGAAAAATATAAAAATAAATCTACCCATGATAGGTAGTTGCTCCCTATGCAAAATAAAAAATTCAAAAAAATAACATCATTGGTTTTGATTAACTAAACATGAACATATTGGTTTTTATAATATGATGTATTCCCAGTCAAAAGAGGACTACCATGACGTACACCAAGATTCCAAAGCCATGACGGTTTATCTTTGCATTTAGCAATGTGTGTTTTTGTCATTACATTTGCAGTGGGTTGCATGCCCAACTTCATATTAATTTTATGCAGTGGTTTCCATGCCATTTTCAACCTTTAAAAAATGATATTATAACTTTCCATAAATTCTGGTTTTGTTCTTTTATCGGTGCATTTTTCATAGAATAATTGCATTAAATGTATTCCTTTATTCATAGATAATTATCACTTTGTTTTTTGTATATTTTTCTAGTCCTTAAATTGTTTACTATTTTAATTTTGTGCACAGATTTATTTAGGAAAGTAATCTATAGGTTGGAGGGTTACTTCCTGTCTATTGCATCATGGCATGATTCCTGAATTCATATAGAAATTCCCTTTGTAGTTGGAAAGCACAAACTCAGGTGCAAGGAAAGAGTATGGGGTGACAACATATTATTTCCAATTATCTTGGAACTGGAATCAAGTGTTAACAGGGTCTTATTTCAAAATCTCTAAACAAGAATAACAAAAGTAATTGTGTGCTTATATCTTTGCTAGTAGCTACTTGGATTAAAAAAACATGTGAATACAAACTTTCTTTGGCCTTATTCATGATTAGTTGCAATGGAAGCATAAAGCTTATTTCCCATTGCCTTTGATTGCCAGGCTTATTTTCCCTCCATAAATTGTAGTTAGGGTTTTATTGATAGCTTGGCTTTTCCAGCTTTTATACACCTTGTCAAGTTTTACTTATATTATCCATTAAGGGATAGTAAATTATGTTATATCACCATCCATTCCTGTCATGTTGTACATCAATCCTCATAATTCCAACTTTTTCTTTAACTCCAACAATTTATTACGATCGTAGATATAGAGGAAAAATACAAATTGAGAATTTTTCCACCTGAATCCATGTAGGGGGATGCATGTATATGTTTGCCATGTTATTGAGTTGTTTCAGTTTTAATTGCTGGAGAAAACTCTATTGGAAACAACAATTATGAACAACTTGCGCAATTAAACTCTCAAATTGAAATTAAACATATAGCAATTCAAACCAACAATAAATCCACTATCAAATATCTGCAAGATAATTTAATTTTGTTTTAAGATCATTAAAGCCTGGATTGTATAAATTAAATCCATGCACTAGAAATTAACGACTACAATTAAGATTCCAAGGATTAAATTTCCCAGAAATCATTTGAGTTTATAAGATTGCATTGAGGATTAAGGCCAATTATAATTGTTGTTATATGTATGGAACTTGCAAATATTTTTGAATCAAAATATCATGGAGCACATTGTAGAATGCACCAGTCTCCTTCAAAGCAATGTCTTGTTGGAGAGTAAAATATTGAAATTGTACTATTTAGGTTTTAAGGGTTTGGTGACTGAGTTTTATTGTACTTTTTGCATGTTGTTGGTATCATGACATAAGATGACATGAACTTGGAGATCGACATTTAAGCATATTCATAAGCCAACACATCTGTCGTATGTAAGCATAAGCATAACCGAGCAAGTAACCTTGATAAAGTTGTTAAAGGCAGGGAGCTACCATGACTATCTTTTGCATGGCGGAGAATTAGGGTTCATTTTGAGTTCAAGGAGTGGAGTGTATTACATATTGCAACAGTGGTGATGCCCTCTAGATCTTCCATTAACCCTATATCGCTGTGAACATTATGATCTTTACAATGATGAATAGAGTAGCCCTCTCCTTACTCTAACATGACCTGTTTGGTGATTTGCTCACCACCTGAAATTGGGTTTAATTAATGTCTCCTATAGTGTCATGATCTTAATAAATGCATGATGATCTCATCCTGCTTCCACGTCTTGGGCACCAGTTTATGAGGATGAGATCATATGTACGAACCAATCCCATTTAAGAAAAATAGTTAGTAAAATAATATAAAATTATAGAGTATAGTCTTGACTTTAGAAATACAAAAAATTTACTTCAATCAACATGAATAATACCACCTTCGTGAAAACTATATTTCCCCTGTCGAAGACATAATAAAAAAAGGTTTTGATTGTTAATTATAATTTTGATTAATAGTTATAAGATCATTTTTATAATAAACAATATAAGTTTTTTATAATTTAATATGATAATGCATTTTTTCATCTTTAATTAAAGTTTATTTTGATTGTCTTCATTCTTATAAGATATTTTTAAAGTATTTGATATATTAATCATTTTAAATTTTGACATTTTAGTATTTAGATGTTATAGTTATGAAGTTAAAAGTTTGAACGAAAATGAATATCAACATGCTAGGTGCATTACTAATCACATCCAACCAAAAATGTCATAGATGCTACATTCTTTAATTTCAATAAAGAAGGTTTTGTTTTTGGCCAACAACACACTTCCTTTTGGATTAATATTGTGAATAGAAATCATGTGTTAGTATCTCCTGGTCGGATGACACACTATGCTCTCTCTATTCATTCAAACTAGATCCATTTTTCTTCTGGTAAGCAGAATCTATCTCCATTACTTGATAAAAAAATGTCTATTTAATGATGATTTACATTTGTTCTCTATTGATAGAAAGATAGATGCTTTTTTTAATGGTAAATGGGAATATTATCATTTTGAATTTTATGGTGATTTTTCTTCAAGTCTATTTGAAGAAATCCCCCCTTCTTAGGGCCATAGTCAGTTTAGGGCTTCCCCTTTTCCTTTTCTTCTGGAACCTTGACTAGGTTTAGCTCCTATCTTGATCTTTTTTTCTTTATATCCGTTGAGTTGGTCCTGACTTCTTTGTTTGAGTTCTTTAAATTTGGTTGTTCTTTTCCAAGAGTGGTATCCCAACCATTTGATTTCATCCTCATCAAATTGGATTCCCCTTAAGTCTAGTCAACCCTGCCTCCCTATTACATTTTGTAAATCCCTTCTCATGTTGTTGAACACACCATTGACATCATAAAGCAAATGAACTATTATTAGCCTATAGATTTAAAATTAAGCTTATGTTGTACGGAGAAGTATTATTCTAAAAAAATCTAAAGGAGATATATTGTTGTGAAACCTAAATGATTACTTCTAATTAGAGTGATTATCAGGCCAATATCTTCATAAAGTGGCATTATATATATGAAGATGAAATAGTATATATTATAATACGAGGCTTATTATTTAAATGAAAATTATATAATATATTAAAAAGAGCATACTATTATCAACTACCTAGAAGATTAAAATATTGGGATAAGGAAACCATTTAAAATATTGGGATAAGGAAACAATTTAAATGCATATATGTATAATTATATATTTAATGAATAAATGATTTCATTCAAGGGTTTTGTCTTTGATTAGATATGAAGTTAGGGTTGTAGCCAACTCTGTCTTTATGATTAGATTTTCTTCAAGTCCCCTTTATGAATAAATGATTTCATTCAAGGTTTTTGTCTTTGATTAGATATGAAGTTAGGGTTGTAGCCAACTCTGTCTTTATGATTAGATTTTCTTCAAGTCCCCTTTCTTTAGATCATATTTAATAACCCCTCCCTATCCCGATGAAAAGAAATGTGGCCATGGATAAAGAAAGGGGACTTGAAAGAAGATCCAAAGGGAACACCAAATTCATGTGCCATCTACGAGAATGAAACCTTTTCTCATAAATGGCATTGATTAAGAGAAGAGCCATGAAACCTTTTCTCATAAATGGCATTGATTAAGAGAAGAGCCATGCATTAATAGGGAACTTAGGGTGACTATTCACGAATGAATATGTTTCTTGGATAATTAAT
>LPNX011149942.1:10910-26609 GCA_001517045.1 Pseudotsuga menziesii
TTTCGGAGCATTGCACTTCCAAGATAGGATGATGTCATGGAGTTCATTTGCGGTAGTATACGTATTTTCTATAAGATGTCCTTCTCTTTTCTATACGATGTGGATGTCGATAGGGATTTCATGTAAACNTGTTTTTATTTTTATTTGTGAAGAATTTTTTTGTCTTTATTTTTATTTGTGACCTTGTTGTATTGGTGTATGCTTTGTTGTACTTGTGGATATATGATGATATGAGTGGGCAAGTACTGAACACAATTTTCGAAATGTAAAAAGATCGATCCATCTTAATTCGTTTTTTTTCGGAGTATTGCACTTCCACGATAGGATGATGTCATGGAGTTCATTTGCGGTAGTATACGTATTTTCTATAAGATGTCCTTCTCTTTTCTATACGATGTGGATGTCGATAGGGATTTCATGTAAACCTTTCTTCAACTGGTTTGACATCCTCTTGAGTTGTGATATGTACTTGTGTCTTTTTCCACATCTTGTACTTTTCTTTCTAAAGATTTTGATGCCTTATTTTGGATTGTTCTAATTTGTTTTCTAACAGCTGGTTATCATTATGAATATTCTTGATCATCTCTTCTTGCAACTTTTCATTATCATTTAACTTCTTAATTTGCTCCTCTAGTTCTCAATTATGAATTCCGAGGCAGGCATTTTCTTCTTGTTTTTCTAGTATTTTCCCTTCAATGTCTTCATTAACTCTTTCAGACTTCTGAATACTTTTTAAATTTTTTAAATTTTTGTAACTAGAATTTTGTTATGGTTTCTTAGTCGGAAGATTTCTTCAGTATTTCCTGATAATGTTTTATTGATTTTTGTGATCTCTAACTGATGTGTGTTGTTAATGTCGTCTTTTTGCTACTGGAGTACTTTTTATTTGTTGTTGATATTGACAATCCTCTAATTCTTGGCATCTTATTTTTTTGGATTTGCATAATTTCGTCATCTTTATCCCTAAGGATTTTGTTCAACCATTTAATTTTTTCTTTACTCTCGACAATTTCCTTTTTGATATCTTAGCCTTGTAGATTCTGATTGGAATGCTTTTGATTTCTTAATTCCTCCGTCTAAGTACTTAATTTCTCAATATGCTCTTTTAACTAATGATTCTCTTTCTTTATTAATTTATTGAGAATATTCGGCTTCCCTGTCTCAAACTGCAATTCTCTATTGATCAGTTTATAATGGTCAAACTCGTCTAATACTACTTGTAGTTGCAATTGAATTTCTGAATATGTAATTTCCATAATTCATGATTTTGATTTTAGCGATAAATGGACATGACAAGGTGCACAAAGCACTCAATGCAATCCTTATGTAGGTCTTCCTTTGAATTGTCTTTTTTGTCTTCTTTTCCTTCTTACAAAATAATAATTGTAATTAATACAATTATTTAATAATAATTATTATTTCTACTATTATTAATTTAATAATAATATTATTAATAAATATAATATAATAATAATAATTAATAAATATCATAATACTATATTATAATATATGGTTTTGAAATGTAATAATAACTATTATTATTAATAATAATATCTGTTATTATAAGTTTTTTTTAAAAAATTTTTTATTGGAGGGAAAAATGGTTAGGGTTTAACCCTAGCAATGCTGTATTTGACATGAAAAATGAGAGTATGGGGGGTATGACACATGGTAGGATGGCATGTAAAGGACTAGAGAAAGAGGTGTGGTGGGAGTTTTGGTGGATGAGTATACCAAGGGAGGAGCGATGGAGGGGCATTGTGATTGGACATGATGGATTGACAACAATGATTAGGTAGTGAATGGTGGTGCTTAGTGGAGGAGATGAGCTTTGAGGATTGGAAGGGAGTGGTGTGTACGTGTAGCACATTTGTAGGAGATGTGATGGGTGAGGGGATGTGTACGTGTAGCACATATGTGGAGAGGGTGGGGAAGGTTTGAAGTAGTGAAAGGAAGAAAAAGGGAGTGGCAAGCAACTAGGCATGTGCAAGGTGAGCCGAGGGAGAGGAGTGAGTGCTGAAGGAGAGCGATGTGGGGGTGAAGGGAGAATTGGATTGAAAGGGAAATGTAAATGTAAGTGAGGGGGATGACAGTGGAGTGGACTTTTCTTTAAAAAAATAAATAAATTATATAACCAATGGATTAAAGATCCTATTAAATTAGAGAATTTTTGAGATGATGGCCACAAGCCAAATTACACTGACTCTAATATCACTGAAACGATGAAAACTTTGTTGACTGAAAATTTCACTTCAAAAAATAAAAAAATAATAATCCATGAATAATAATCATGAGATTAGATATGATATATGACTTGTGAATACAATGAGTGCCTTATATATAAAACCTAGGAAACTTAAAATGACCATTCATGAATGAATGTGTCCCTTGGTAATTGATATATTAATTATTATTGATATATTAATGTGTTTATTATTATTTATTAATATATATATTTTATTGATTGCAACCTCTTATCTATCTTATTCCATCTTCTTTATTGTTGTGGGTAGCATTCTTTAAAATTTAAGCAGATGTCTAATCCTCCAATCTTGATTACATTTTCTTAAACATAGAAAATGATATTAGCAATGAGATTTGATCCATCTCGTCTACATTTAAATGTTATTTTAATTCTAGTGAGGGCAGTCTCCAAAGAGAGTCGACCCATCTCTTTTTATGATTAAATAATATTTTGACTTCAATTATGTTAGATAGGGCGGTCTCTAATTTGAGCCGAGCCATCTATTTTATATCTAAGTATTAGTTTCAATTTCTGTTGCATCTC
Organism: Pseudotsuga menziesii; assembly: GCA_001517045.1. Taxonomy (NCBI): domain Eukaryota; kingdom Viridiplantae; phylum Streptophyta; class Pinopsida; order Pinales; family Pinaceae; genus Pseudotsuga; species Pseudotsuga menziesii. The sequence continues at coordinate 13,699 of LPNX011149942.1, forward strand.
AACAACAACTAGGAGAAGGAGTTACCATTGTATAATGCTTATATATATTAATTTCCATTGAATAGGGAAAGGGGGAATCCAATTCAAGAATCAACCCCTTGAATCATCGCTATCTCTTATGGATGATAGAGCAGTATGGCTCAATTCAGTCGTTACATTGTCCTCCATATAATATTTATATATAAAGTTTTGTTGTGAGGAATGATATTGTTTAATGAGGCACAAAAGGAGATTAGACACGATTCCCCTCCAGAGTACATAAAGGAGCATAAGCTCATTATATTTATATTTATTGTATTAAATAAGAGAGAAGAATCCGTTTCGTTATTCATTGTGATATTTAAAAGCTCCAAGGATCTATATAAGTGTGATGTTGTGCAAAGAGAAGAATAATCATCTAATTATCTCTTTTCAGGTCTCCAAAATTGACATGCGTATCATTATACTTGAGAGAAGAGAGCACTAACGTGGGCTTGTGTATGTTCTAGTGTCGAGAGTCAAGAGTTCTCTATTTTTTTATATTCATTCATACATTCAAAAGTTGCAGCCACACATTCAGTCACAAACCATCTACTTTATTTGAGCTAAGTATGATTTTGCTACATCTTTAATTATTTGAATATGCATATGTTCAAATGTAAAAGAACCATTTTCTTTATGATGACGTTGATGCTTAATTTGATTGAATAATGCCAATTTTATGATAAACATGTCAATGAGTTTCTTTCGCAAGATTTCTAAGTAATACATTAAGAAACGATTTCCATTAAGTACATATTTCTTCAATATGTCTACATTAAGAAATGATTTCCATTAAGTACATATTTCTTCAATTTGTCTATATTTTTAAGTTGGGATCATGATTTTAATGATTGTCTTATGTTTGCTAAATAGTTAAAAGAACTTGAATACAACAAGAATATATGCAAAATGAATCTTGTATGATTGTAGGAAGTGCATAGATAAGTAAACTATTATGTTATTGCAATTGGTTAGTTGTATGAAGGCATATATTAAATTATTGTCCCAACAAACAATTTTATGCAATTAATACGTTTGATAACCTTGACAATATCGCAATTGTTTGGTTGAGTACTAATCTTGTGTGTTTAATCATATTTAATAAGAGGATTTATCACAAATAAAGGCCCATAAATGATCATATGCATGATAAAGATACAAGAAGATTGTAATTGTTGCTATGTTATAAATGTGGTCACCTGATTATGTATTGTGTGACTAAGAGTCATGGATCAAGTCCTTAGTTTAATGAAAATAATTAATTATTAAGGGTTTAGGATGGGATTTTTATGCAATATATTACCCCTTCATGTTCATGATTTTATAGTAAGATAAATGTACATTTATGATTTGTATCTTGGCTAATTCACAAATCTACTTAAATACTTCTAGAATATTAAAATATATGAGAAAGAATAGATGAAGTGTGGTCATAGCTAGTTGTTATTCTTCACATTTCCTTATCAATGAGTTTCTAACATACTAATACCATTGTGTATGTTTCCTCCAATAAGGATCACTACTTTTGTCACACTTAAAAGCTAACCAAGTCGTGATGATGTTGTTAGTTAATAATTAGATTAAATTTTTAGTGTGTTTCGTATAATTGAAATATGAGTGTAATTAATAAAGCCTTGTTGCATTGAATGGTGAGATGATAATTATTTAAGGGAGTAGACACTTAATATATAAGTGATTATTGAAGATCTTATATTTTGCTTTATGTGTCTTAAATATTATGAATGATCTGGGTGAAAGTATGACAAATACTTTCATAATTAATGCCTTGTTGAATAAACAATGTTTGTTATATACAATTATAAAACTTGGGGAATTTGGTTGTTGTTAGGAAATTACTTTATCCTATTTGCTTTGAAATATTTTTTATACCCCATACCTCAACTTGAAATTGAGGGTATTGGGTATGTTACAAAATGGTATCGGATCAAAGTTACAACACTAGGGCCTAGAGGACCCATGTTCTTGTTGGTAAGTTGTGTTTGGAACAAGAGTTGACTAATTTTATGTGCATGGTTTCTTGCACAATTAATTACCTTGTTATTATGCATGTATATTGAATGGTATGTCGAATGCGCTAGAATTGATAACTGATTTTGAAATAATTAGAATGAGAAATGAACATAAGGTTCAAGTAAGCTTAAACTTTGTAAATTCTTACATATTTATCTTTTATAGTTGTACAACTAAGTTTTATTATGGTTCTACTATAGGAAAAGTAATGTGCCTTTATAATATAGAAGTTGGTTGTGGACCAATATCAAACAACGACATGCTCTTATATAATTAATATAAATTCGATACTATAGATGAACTATGACCATTTAAAGTGATTGTCTAAAATGGCATTGAAAGAATGCCTTATTGGCTACATAAGCTATAACTTAATTATTATTTGAAGCATGAAAAAAATGGTATGCATATTGTTGATATGTATGAATGCATGGTTGCATGGGATGCATATCTTATTACTTTAGATGCATATGGAGTGAGATGGGTGATTAGTACATATGTGAGTATGTATGACTATTCATCCTTGTTTTTTCTTGAAGGCATGAAAAGTAAATCTATTCAATAGAAGAGCCTATATATTAAGGGTTGAGATATGTCATTGTGCATGATTAAAGGAACTTGTTAAGTGTGGATGAAGAGTTCACTACTCATAAACATTGAATGAAACAATTTTAAGCCTAAACCATAAGTTGTGAACTCTCACATCCATATGAGAAAATTGTACTTAAACTTGGTGACATACCATTTAAAAGGCTTGCATGCGTAATTATGTGACAATGTAATGCATAATTAATGAGCATATGTGTAATTATGAGTATATCATAGTAGATCCATGTTAGATAATAACATATTATTAATTCCTCATCTCCCAAAAGGTTTGGGTAGAGATATTTTATTCCAATTAGCCAAATGAAACTTAGTGTGGATAATAGTATTGTAAAACCTTAGAGTGGAAGGGAACATGTTCAATGTTTTGAATAAAGAAAACCTTCATGGTGGCTTTGTCTACCAAGAATAAATTTGATTGTGAGAACTGAACCTTTTCCTGTGTGCTTTGACCTAGTCTACCTTTGAGTCAAGGGTAGTAACACACTATGAATAGAAATTTGATATCTTAATGTATGCTAACCATACAATGATTGTTTTGAAAATAGTAACTAATGTTGTTAAAATATTTTGATAATGTGCTAAAATGATTATTAAATGCATTACATCTAGAAAAGTAATGACATGCCCATGTTAGAGTATATGCTTTGAGAAAAGAATAATTGAAATTGACATGTAAATATTTGAGAATTTTATGATATCTAAAAATTTTAGTTGTGCTAAAAAGGGGAAAAGTATGAAAAATTAATATTTTCGACACTTAAAGAAATTATGAGTGTGAATTAGATTGATGAATAAAGTGGTGTTACATTTGGGAAAGTAAGATCCTAATTTCTAGTAATGGAAAAATGGTTAAAACAATTGATGGCCATGAATTATTGCAGGTAAATTCATTTAAAATCAATTATATTTTATTGTGATTGATAATGTTTGAAGAAGCTACAGGTAATGGGGATTACGGTTATGGCAGTATCAATAAGGACATAATGAGAACCAAGGTCCCATGAAAAATACTATGAGGAAAGGCCTCATGTTTGTGAATTAGTTTAAAGACTAAGAATCCTATGAGAAGATAACGGGGATGGGTTTTAATTCTCTTGGATATACTTCAGACATGAATCATCTTAGTTATGGAGGACTAGAGTTTGGGTGATGTTTCTACGCACACAGTAAATAACACCAAGAGAAGAGAGTACCTTCTTGGTGATGGGTGGGGTGGGTAATGTGGAACCCAAATCGATACAAAATGATTATGTATGCAAGCATAAAACTTAAAAGTATAGAGAATCTCTATGGCCATAGAGTGCACCAAATTGTGCTAAGCACAAGGTGCTAAGACAAGAGTTACTGTCTGGAAAGGAGTAATGCTAGTATACTGGAAGCATGAGGACTTTTGGTATACTGATTACATGCTCGAATAAGACTGAGACTTAAATCAAACAAATTGATATACTTAAAAATGAGCAAGATATGTTAGTTTGGACAACTATGGGGATTCCTCGGTTGTATGAACATCTTAAAGAGCACTAGTAGGATATACGCCCAAGGGACTGCATGAGAGTGAAGGGGTATCATCCTTGTGTTAGATGGGGCATGTGATGCAGTAGTAAGTCTAGCTGAACTTGGGAAACCAAATGATATAGGGTAAAGAGATCTTGAACTAAAATGTAATGGAGTCCACCAAGAGTGCATCATCGGTTTACAGAAAGTGAAATAATAACTATGAAATTATTCATGTACACTTTGAGGAGGATTGTACGAGAATTGGTGGTTCCATCGAGATATGACCCTCATATGTGTGTTAAAACGATAGAACTTTCGAGAAAAGTTATGGATTCCTGTTGTTGGAAAAATGTTTTGGAAGGGTACAACCAAATGATAGGTACATGCTTGAAAAATGTTTAATGGTATAATGTGTACAAAGTTTAACATGATTTCCTAAGTGTTAACTAGATTGGTTGGAATTACCAATCTCAATATGTCCCGACATGTGATTATAATATAATGCTAACAAATATTGCACGTGCAATATAATAAATAGGCTATGTGCCTTGAAAGTGTTTCTCCAAAATGTTTCTTTATATCTATCATATGCATACTAATTTTTTGAATCAATATGTTGAAATATTTAAGAGTAAATATAGCTATATTGAATTACTACAAAAAGGATTAAGTGTAAATCATCTGATGAAATCTTCAGAGTAAATTTTATTGTAATACTCAAAGAATAAGGTAATAATTATTGGTGATCGATAATTCATGTAAAGCACTTTATTTTTATTTAAGAATGATTATATATGAATATATGCTTTCATATTGGTTTTGGAAAAACCTTGCATTTGTTTATTGTATTGCACATGTGTGACTAAATGCAAGAAATTTTGAATACATTTGGAAGAGTTGTTGGACGTGTTTCCATGGAAAGTGTAATATCCCATATCTAAATCAAATACGGATATTAAATCCTACTGATGATAATTATTAAGATTGAATAATACTTTTACAAATTATTGATAATTTTTTTCAATAAGGCACACACAGACAGTAAGGACATAAACTGCGAGTGGATGAAACCAAAGGACATGTTTGGATACTGAAATTTCATATCCCTAAGAACCTGTATGTTGGTCCCTTTTAGGTTTTGAGAATCAGCTATGCTGAAGTCTACTCATAGGATTCTAGGTGTCCCAACCGGTGCAAACTGAGATTGAACAATAAATTCCAAGAAGCAAAGGATAAGGGAAGTCCTAGGTGAGTTATCAGTCACTGTTTAGGCCACAAATATCCATTAAAACAAGTTCATAATAGTTCTGGACAATTTAAAGGTGTTTGGGAAAAAACTAGTAATTTGGCCTAGAGAAAGCCTGCGCAGAGGATGCCACTCAAACATTGTATGACCCAAATGAATTCCTAATATGCGAGTTAGGTTTATTTTTTGGGTGAATTTATAACCTACATCAACTTATAGAATGCAAATTGAGTTTACATATCATACATATCATCAAAAACTATAAAACTAGTCAAAATTGGCTAGTCAATGAGCAGGGGTAAGATAATAACAATGAATTTCGAATTTGTCTTTTATTAGACTTGAAACTAATGAATAATAGAGGTTTTCTAGTCTATAATAAACATAATAAAGGTCATATACCATTATAATGGACATTACATCAATGCCCATTAGAGGAAATTTCAACTCAAAATGGGCCTCCTAAGGAAAATTATTAAAATAATAGTTAAAATAATAAAATAATATTTATTAATTTTGGGGAAGAAAAGAAAAAAACTACTTTTTTGTTTTTATTTTTGACATATCTCCCTGTGTTTATACTCAAATTTCGATTTGGAGAGCTCATTGGGTGCGGAATTTATTTCTGCACCCAACGAGCTCTCCCGACTGAAATTTGAGTAGAAACACAGGGAGATATGTCGAAAATATGAACAAAAAAAACAATTTTTTTTATGATACCTATCCCCAAATTTATAATAATTTTTTTAAGACCTATAGAGTATTTCAAATTTAAAGCAGTTTCATTGGTTAACACATGATGACATGGAATTTGAATTAGAGTTGAAAGGCCCATTTTGAGTTGAAATTTCTTCTAATGAATGCGTTAATCTTACAAAAATGCTCATTTAAGGAGCATTGAAAGGTCTCTTTCATGAAAATTTGGCATTAGAACTTTCCTGAATAGAAATATTACTGTATAATAGAGGTATGTATATGAATAAGGAGCTGAGAAGCTCAAAAAGTACTTGTAGGAGATGATCTCCATCAATATTTCCCAAGGCCGAGGAATGGAGGCTTGAAACTAACACCCGACACCGATCTGAGAGTATAAGTGAAGTCTCCTTCACTAGAGCTCGACTTCCATGGATGGATGGTTGTTATCAGAGCTAGAATTTTACTCCTTTTAAAACTGCCCTGCTTTTGACAATTTCCATCTTTTTTATGACATATTGTTTTTGCTACAGTTTCTATATTTTTGGCTTAAGTTCTTTTTAGCATTTTCTTGGTTTTCTCTAGGTTTCCATTTTTGAATACCAACTCATGGTCCACTTAGACCCATGCGCCCTCCTTGTTACCTAGGACAATTACCACTCATTTCCACATTAATTATTTTTCATAATAATTAATTGCGTACAAAAATCAAAATTGGAATTTTAACCTATTACATGCCTCCATAGTATTAATTAATTTAAAATTCCCTAGGCATATTTTAATTAATTCAATTTTTAACCCCTAGGAACTTGTCAAGGTAAACACTGTCAATGTCCTTCCAGGAAGGGACATTATAGAAAATCAATAAGGAAAATTAGAACTATAAAATAACTACTATTGTATAAAAATATATAATGTTGCGTGCGAGCTATTGGAAGTCAAAACAATTACTAAAGTTGTGAAATATTTGGGAACACCGAGGATGGTGTTATTTCAAGCGGGAGATGATGTAATATCCTTCACTCTTGACCCCATAATATTATAATTTATGTGATGTCAATATGTATGGACTAGTTCATGGTGAGGATCTCAAGGGTAAGGCCCTACCAGTGAATGTATATACTAGCATAGATCCATCTTAAAGCTGAATTTATCAAGCACGAAGAGGGATCCAATTCCTTGAGGTATAATTTTTTATAATCTTAAATTTTTTACACATCCTGAAAAAATTTACACCTCAATAAATTTGATCCCTCTCAGTGATTCATAGGATTCATAGATCTGTGTTTCACATTGCCCTAGGTTTTTAATTTTTTAATTTTATGAGACCATGGATTTTTTAATAACTTTTTATTTGGTTTTAAAATTTTATTTTATGAACTTATTTTTTAGTTGGTTTTATTTTTAATTATTTTATGAGAAGGCATAATTTTTAAATTTTTATATATATTTTTGGCAGCATAATGTTAAGAATGTGACAACATCTTCCCCATAATTGGCTGTAGAGCACCTCACTACTCTCAATGCAATTATAATACAAAGCTTATTACTCTCAATATAATTATAATACAAAACTTATTATTTGAATGAAAATTATATATATAAGGATAAGGAAACCATTTAATTACATATATGTATAGCTATATATCTAAGGAATGAATTTTTTCATTTAAGGTTTTTGTCTTGATTAGATACTCAGGGTTGGAGCCAACTCTCGCTTTAGGGTTAGATTTGGGTAAAAGAAACAAAAAAAGTCCCATTTGAGAGGGAGGATTGTGACACCTCTTGCATGTTGGGGGACATATATTGTTGTTTTGATTGTACATAATCTAGGATAGATCCATTTAAGCCTAGATCTATCAAGCACCGAGAGGGATCTAATTTCTTGAGGTGTACATTTTTCTCCCATTTGGATCCCCCTCAGTACTTGATAGATCTGGGTTTAAAATGGATCTATGTTAGTTTATTTTTTTTTAATTTATATTTTTTTTAATTTTTAATTTATATATGCTAGCATAACCTGACTAACGTGACAGGATCTCCCTCATACTAGGTTGGAGAGCACCTCGCTTCTCTAGATGCAAAGAAAACAAAAATAAAAAATTAGGGTTTGGCACACTAACTGCATTGTTCTTTTATTTTTCATCTTGTGTTAATAGAGGGGGGATAGACAAAAGATCAAGAGGAAGATTCTCCTTCTCAAAATTCATATGAGGAGAAGAAGTATACGTACTGAGAATGACAGGTTTATACTGAGGGAGAATTCTGTGTTTAATAACCCAACCCTATCCCGATTTAAAGAAATGTTGCAATCTTCGAGAATAAAATTTTTCCCAGAATTGGCATTGATTAAGAGAAGAACCCTGCGTTAATAGGAGGACAAATTCTATTACTTTACACCCTGCATTGAAGAGGTAATCCTGCATGTGTAGTTTTCTAGTTACGGTGATAGGAGTAATACTTCTTATATTTTTTTGGGGGGGAATAGGAATTTGATGAGTGGATTGACAAGATTGAAGAGAGAGAGAAAAATGTATAGTTTATATTAAATGTGTAGTCGTCGTATTTGTTAACTTAAGGGTAACTAAAGGATAACTAACCAGATTGACAGGTGTAACGAGTTGGAGTTCGTGGAGTTCTAGCTTGACAGGTGTAACCATTTGGAGTTCGTGGAGCTACATTTCAACAACCATTCTCTATGGTTAGAGTTCGTGGAGTTGCATTTCACTAACTGTTTTCAATTATTTACAGGTGGTGGGGGGTTGGCTGTAGGGGGATAGCGAGAGGAAATATAAAATTGAATTGGAAACAGTAAGTTGTTTCCCACCATTGTATAAAGAAGAGTCAATACTCAGAAGCACAAATTACGACTGTGAATCCTCTAGGTATGCTAAACTGAACTAACCTTGTATTACGACTGTTACTAGCTGCTTAGGAAAAATTTGAATGTGTCATCCTGCACTTTATGCAGATTTATCATCCTGCACGGAGAGGAGCTGATATTTTTCATCCTGCACGTAGACTCCGAATTACAACTATAGGTATGCTAAACTTATCTACCTTGTTATTACGACTCTAGCTTGTTATTAGTACTATAACATAGGAAAAATCTTAATGTATTAGCCATTACATGTAGCAGTAGTAAAGTACAGTAAAAGTATTAATAAATAAACCCTCTATACAAAGTGCCAAGATGAACAGAGCCGAAGCATAAATTTCAACGATAAGATGAATAGAGCCGAAGCATAATAACCCAAAATAAACTGAGCCAAGGTGAAACCCAAGCATTAGGTTTACAGACGCAGACTACTTTAAATTTTTAAAGGAAACGTCTTTCTACACTATTGCAACATAAATGGAAATAAAACATAAGGTTAGATTCTCAGTTGTAAAGGAAAAAATTGACTGTAACAACTTAAAAACTACAAAATGTGCAAACCCTGTCAGGTATCCAAGCACTATGAAAATTTAACCAAAATAAATTTACCAAATGCAGCTGTCAAATAGCATGAGAATTTAAACCATGAGAGGCAACTGATAATCATAGACTGAGCAGACGACTATGAAAATATGCAATGCGTCTCTTCAAGAACCAGAACAGGGAAAGAGCCGTAAGATTAAACCATAACTTACTTGGTAAATCAAATTCCATTTCCTTGGTGTCCTTACCTATTAAATCAAATACCATTTAAATGAAGGTTAGCAATAAAAGGAAAAGACGATGCAGATAAGCAAATGAAATATTAGTTAAATGAATGTTAACCATACCTGATAAGTAGATTCCATGTGGTCTTTGAACATGAAAGAGCTCTGTTTGAATAAGATATTGGGATGGGAAGGACTGCCAACCTTATGGAAAATATCAGAGCAATGATGGGAAGAAGATGCATGCTGCACAATTGCATATTTCTTCATGAAGCACTCAAGCTTTGCGATGGCATACATGATCCGAGTGTTGGGCCAACCTTGTAAGTTAGCCATGTTTATGTTATGTAGCTCCATCTGAACAAATGGTTCATTTACCATTCCATACGCTAGCCATGTGTTGGGTGAACACTGTAACTTAGCTCCATCTGGAAAAATGTGTCCTTTACCATGGCATACGTGAGATGAGTCTTGGGCCAACACTGTAATTTATCCATGCCATATGCCAGCCAAGTGTTGGGTGAACACTGTAACTTAGCCATGTGCTTGTTATTAAGCTCCATCTAGACAGATGTGTCCTTTACCATGGCATACGTGACACGAGTCTTGGGGTAACACTCTAATTTAGCCTTGTGGCTATTACAACTGTCCAACACTTTTGTACTTGATTCATTATATGAAGTCATTCAATTGACGTTATCATATGCTTTGAATTCTATGGGATACACGAGATGAGTGTTGGCCCAACAATGTAATTTAGCCATGTGGTTGTTCTAGGTGTCCAACAATTTCAGACTTGATTCGTTATATAAAGTAATTAAATCCACATTGTTATATTCTTTGCCTAGCATGGGATACACAATAAGTGGGTTGGTCCAACAATGTAATTTATCCATGTGGATGTTCCAGGTGTCGAGCACTTTCAGACTTGATTCGCTATATAAATTAATTAAATTGACGTTGTCAAATGCTCTGCCTATAGTTGAGTTGGAAACCATGGAGAAACCACCTGCATGGGAAAATAGGAGTTAACAATAATGCTAAGTAAGTTTAGTAGTTTAAACCAATGAATCTTTACCAATTGTGTGATTATAGATTGGTTGGGCATAAATTCCAATTTTGCATTAAGTTTTTTTTACTGAGGATTTAAGTTCCCATACTTTTCGTATTTCTGCTTAGTAACTTTAAAATATGTTCACAAGAAGGACTTCTTAACAAGATTTCCATGACGAGATTAGAAAGATTCATGAAAGCGAAACATATGTATAGTCGTCATATGTGTTAACCCTAACTAATTTCAAATAATCTATTAAATGTATAGTCGTCATATGTGTTAACCCTAACTAATATCAAATAATCAATTAGTTTGGATTTCACAATGGTTTGGATGCTTCAAGCAATGGCAGCTTCAAGCGATGACGAGTTTGTTATGAGATGGGTATGGATTAACAGGTGTAACCAGTTTGAGTTCGTGGAGCTGCAGTTCATGAACTGTTCTCTACGGTTTGAGTTTGTGGAGCTGCAGTTCACTCGATAAATGTTGCAATGCGATAAAACCATTAAGGAATTTATCATTTATACTTAAACCCTTTTGCAACATTCCAAATATCAATGTCATAATAATGAAGCAATGTTGCAATCAAACTTAACCCTTAACATTTGTTGTAGTATTGTAATTGTAATAGATAAAATGAATTCTAATAGTTTTTTTAATTGTTTTGTAAAAAAAAATTAAAATAACAATATTGAAATGCATTAACAAACACATCCATAATGCATCCTAATCATGAAGAAGTGTCCCAATCTAGCTTAAAAGTGGGCGAATGTTGTAATCAAACATATCACTTGATAAATGTAGCAATGCGACATTTATATTAAGTAACTACATTAATAATTTTAACAAAGTAATTAATTATATTAACAAACTAAATACATTTTTTTAAAATATAGTTCATAATGTTGATATATATATTAAAGACATTTAAAATATAGATATTTAGTTTTAACTCTTTTCAACATATCTAATTATAAAACACAAATAAGAAAATGTAGTTAGGTTAATTACTTAATTTAACTACATTTTCTTAAAATATAATTAGGATTGTTGATTTTTCATATATATATATATGAGATTGTGAATATAATATAATTTTTATGATTTTCTTAATGGTTATGTACCAATATTAAGTATTTTCAGTAAATTGTTATGAAACATGTTAAATATATAGTTAGATATTAGAATATAAAAATTAGCTAAAAAAATATAATACCAAAACTAAATCTTTTTAATTAAACGACAATACTACAACAATATGTATAACCCTTAATTATTAGGTATAGCTATTGTATAATAGTTTTTTTTTGATAGTTTTTCTAAAAAAATAATTTAAATAACAATATTGAAATGCATTAACGAACGCATCCATTATGCATCCTAACCATGGAGAAATGTCCCAATCTAGCTTAAAAGTGGACGAATGTTGTAATGAGACATATCACTCGATAAATGTAGCAATGTGACATTTATATTAAGTAACTAAGTAACTACATTTATAATTTTAACAAGCTTAGTATAGTATATTAATTAACTACATTTTATTAAAAGCATTGTTGGTGCATATTGTATTGTCCTCATATTTATCATTGGCACCCATGCTAAAACATGTTGACACAATAAACTAATATAAATTTATACAAACAATATTTCATGTAAATATGTAGAAAGTAAATAACTATATTAATCTTAAAAAACTAAGTAACTATATTAACAGACAACGTACATTTAAAAAAAATATAATTAAGAATATTGATTTTAACAAACTAAGTAATTATATTAACAAACTATATATATAGAAGAGAGAATCATTCAATAGTAAATATCTATATATATACTTATTAAAGAAATTTAAGATATAAAAATGTTTGAATGATTTGTTTAAGTTTACAAAAGATTATTCTAAAGAGAGTGAAGAAAGGTTTATTTACAATTTTTAATTTTTAATTTTAACTTGTTCAATTTATCTAACTATTAATGAAGTTAGTTTGTTAGGTAGATTATAAAACATGTATATATATAGATTATAAATAGTTTGTTAGGTAGATTATAAAACATGTATATATATAGATTATAAGAATCGTTCAATAGTGTGTGTGTGTATATATATAT
>LPNX011149945.1:21885-31985 GCA_001517045.1 Pseudotsuga menziesii
CATATAAAATCAATTGGATTCAAATAAACCAACTCATTCTCAAGTTGATGACCTCAAATTTCATTGTGTTCACCAAACACAGATTCCAACTTTTACCAAGCTTTATCAGGTTCATCAATTCCAGATATGTGGAATCTCAAATCAGTAGAGATTAACATTCCAATCAATCCACGAGCTTCATCACATCTATTTTCCCATTTATTTTTCTTATCATCATCAGTGGGTTATGTTTATTTCCATGAGGTAATTCTAAAAAGTCCCCTACTTTGTAGAACATCCTCCATATGAGATTTCCATGAGAAATAGTTAGAACTTGTAAGTATAATATCACAAGGGGCGGGCATACTATAAAATAATGGATTAAAGAACAGAGACTAACTATCTAGATGAAAAGAGCTCAAAAGATTAGGCTGTTTAAAAAAAAAAGGCTTTGAAAATTGATTCTGTATGATGAAGTTATGCTTGATCAAAGAAAATGTTGAAGATGTCCCCAATAGTGACGTGGCAGATATTAACTTGACCAACTAAAAAAAGAATGCCCTTCTTCCCAAGATTAACCTTTGATAATTACTTACAATAAAGTTTCTTTTTAAGTGAATCACTTTTGTAAAATAAGTGATGTTCACTTTTACAATAATGTTACTTTTAAATAGTGCGGCAATAAATTAAAAGACTCAAGTGGCTCACTTTTTATTTAATTTAATTTAATTGAGATGCACTTTTACAATAAGTAACTTGAAAATATAAATTGCATGCACTAAAAAAGTAACTAGATAAAACTGGAACTCAAGACTTATCAAAGAATAAAGCAACTTTGAACCAAGTGAGCTAAGTTTAAAAGGTACGTAAAAGAGTGGAAATAGGAAGGTTTTTTTTTACTCTTCTCTCTCGGTCTTCATGCTTGCCTTTTTTTCCTGCAAATCACAAAAAAAAACAAAAAAAAACTTTTCCATACAATGGGATTAGATCTTGGTTAGATTACCCAGAAAGTCTATGTTTTCAAGTTTTCTTGCTGTTTTTTATTTTCCATGGCCACACAAGGTGCACGACAAAGAGCATATGTAGTCGAGAATACAAGAAAAAAACTTTCCCTTACTGTTTCTGATTCACTGTGATAGCACAAGGTGCACGGAAAAGAGCATATGCAGCCAGGGAAGGCAACGACTCGAGACTAAAATAGTAGATATCTAATAATAAAACTGATAAAATATGAGAGATTAAAAAAAAAAAAAAATCGTCATTGTAACATTATACCTTCAGATTTGCCGAAATGGGTGTTTTTGGATCAAATGGAAATGGTTTTCGATGAAATGAAAACTATTTATCAATGGAAACGGTGCTACAGACGTAATGGAGTAGCTCTCATAGCCAAAAAATGTACAAAAACTCCATAAATAGAAACCCTTTTAAATTTTTGGCAACACCGGTTCCAGATCTTGATCAAAACTAAAAGTGGCTCTTCATAAATGCTCTGATACCATGTTCGGGTACATAGGGTACCCCCAAAATATTGAACACCTAGAGAAACCACTTCACACAAATGAATCATAGATCAATACATTGATGTTTTTCACATGGTTAAAACCCTCGAGAGGGAAACAGTCCACGACCCTAGCCAAATAGCTACTTGGAGCAATTTATTATGCAAACGAAAGAAAGTTACATGAGCTTCTCATAATGGATCAACTAGCCAAGTACCCTCCATGCTCTTTAAATAAAGATCATGGACCAATCAGGTGTTAAGCCACAGATCAATGGTAGGTATTATCTAAGAGAATTTGAACCATCGGATCACTTTATGTTTAGAACATATTGTGACCATTGGATTAGGATATTTACAAATGCATACTAAAGAAACACACTTTACCTAACGGATATATTACACAAGTTGATCTTAACTAACTCCTAAGTGTCTAAATATCCTAACAAGAATGTATCAAGATTGATATTTTCGAGCGACATATTGCTGGCATATCTAAAAGTGTTGGTAGGCACGTCCACGAAATCAATAATGTGTTTTAAAATATCAATATAAGGTAGGCTTGCGGGTTGGGAAGCGATTGCATAGAATTGGGATTTACTGAATTTCTAGTAAATGGGTGGATCATCCTAGATTTTAGAGAAGTTGTTACTATAAAAAATAGTCTAAATCCTATCCTAATATAGACATATAGTATTTGAAACCCATGGGTCTGCATCTAAGAAGAAACCAAAGTTATTATGTCTTGTTTTTAGATCCTCCATTGGAGATATGGACCTATTTATTTTAGCCATGGTTTCTCGATGAATTCTGTGGAAGGAATAAAATAGAAACAACATTTAGGGATGAAATTTGGGTGAAGGGATTCTTTTTTCTAGTGCCACATGAGGAGCATGAGACTACCACAATTTCCATTGATGACTTGATCATCAATCCATGTGGTTTGACAAGTGCACCAATTCTCCTCTAGTGGTAGTTGTGGCATCCATCGACACCTCTTGATGCCTCCATCACACATAGTAGTGCATGGGAGTTCCACTTGAGCCAGTTAGGTGGAAAAAGTAGCAGAGTATTGATATTTTGCACCAGAGAAAATATAGAACATAGGGAAGCTACAATATTTCCATTTTGATCATTCAATTGGAGCGTGTATTCATACATTGCTTGCGTCAATAGATACATGATGGAGTTGAGTATCACAAGGGGTAAGTTTCCTACTTGCATCAGTGAAGAGCTTCTTGAAACATCATTCATTTATTGTGACCAACTGAATGGGAATCTATGGTTGCTAAATGATTCCTTTAGGGCATGGGAGTCTCACTTGTGTATATTGGTAGAGATAGGTAGCAGTGATGTGAGTATCAGTTCTATCTTGCACACATAGTCTCATATTTTTGAGATACTTAATATGATTTGGCCCCACATTGAGGAGATCCTTGTGTGACACAACTTGGTCCTTATGAATTAACAGCTGGTGCAACTATGCGATGCAACTGATTCCTTGAATGTAATCCACAATGGTGTGGAAGTAGTGCAACTTAACAGTATTTTAACATGAATAGTATATAGTGCTTGACAGTGCTTTAGTCGTTCATTCATTTACTATTGTTTATCAGTATTGCGACATTCATTCACACAATAACTATACATAATGCAAGAAAATTAAACATTCAACATTAACTGTTAAACATTAAGCCATTCAACATTCATTGACACAATAAATAACGTGGAAACCCATCCAGAAAAAAACCACCAAGGTGCTCTTCATCTGGCATGAGAAATATACAACACCTTGCAGAATGAAACTTATAGAGTGTTTTAAGATATGTCTTTACAGCTCAAACTCTTCTTTATCTCATGCTTGCATTTATGCTTTTCTTCTATTTCCTCTTATTGATTAGCACACATCCTAGATTGACCCTTCTACTCTACTATCCACGCACTCAGCTACGGATTGACTCTACAAAATGGTCTGTGCACACAGCTATAGATCCATGGCTCAACAACCACTACTATCAGACTTCTCTTTGATCTCTCCTTACTACTCTTCTAACAGACTAACTAACAGGATAACCCTTATACATATCGACTTCCTATTAATTATAGACATTACCAGACTGCGTAGGGTCGAATCAGTTATTAAATTCAGAAGTAGCTGCAAAATATCCTCTGTTACATTGATGATAGGGAATACTGGCTGCAGAAGTCCTCCATTACTTTAACCACGGCCATAAATAGCCACAGAAACGTCTTTCAGCTTGCTTGTACAGGTAATAACTAGCCACAAAAACCTGAGGTTTAGCCTTTCATCGACTCGAGCACTTGCACACCTTCAAAACTGTCGCTTCTTGTCTTAACTCTCTATCTTCTCATATTCACCGAATTTGGATTTTCTTTTCCTTGTCACATCTTTCTCTTCTATGTGCTTCCTTTTCATCCTTATCTACCTTTATTCCGTCGAACACCTTCTTTTCCTCTATCACGCTTGCGATTTGGTTTCTTCCTTTGGCTCTTTCCTGGCCCAATAGGCCCCCAACACTCACATGCGTCTCATCCCAAGCCACTAAGAAAAATTAAATCCTTTGGTAAAATTTTAAGTCTCTAGCGTAGGTTACACCAGAGGACCAGCCTTGTCCTCAAATTCCTTCAAAATGGCCTCCACTCGGGTGACCTATTATGCTACTTCCTATTCCTCCTTGGACAATTGTTCTACATAGTTGCAACAGATATGTTTCAATAGTTCTTCCTCCAGTGACTGAGTTACTTTATGGAGCTTCTATTGCATAGGATGAATAATCCCTGTGACTGTCTTGGCCTCTTTCTGTTGCGCAGTGATTTCCTTGTTTCTTTGGTGTTGTTGGTCGTAGATATTTTTTAATTACTGCTGTAGCAAATTCAACTCGGTGACCTTTGTGATATTTTCCCATATCACTATATTATTTATATATGTCTTAAACACTCTTATTTTTGAATAATCCTTGCATGCATCCTCCTTGATTTTCTCAATAGATTCATCCTCTAGAAGCACTTCCCATGTTGTTGAAATGGCATTTATTGCATTAGTGCATAGTTTTTCTCCTTTCCTTATCGTTTCAACATCCTTAGATGTTGTTTTCCTTTGCTCTTCAAGTACCTCAGGAGAGGTACTTGGTACTTGCTGTGCTTTTAGTTCCTCGACCTGTTTTCTCAAGTCTATCACAATTCTGGATAGGCGGGATACCTTTGCGGCCGTATCTACATCTTCTTGTCCTTCTTCCAAAGAGAACTCTGTGAACGCATTCTTGATGGTTTCATCTAAGGAAAGTTGTATTTGCTCGTGGGCTTCAATCCCTTGCTCTTTTTCTTGGATGAGGGCCTTCCGGGCCTTTGCCTTTCGTTTCTTCTGGGTATCCTGATAGGCAAGGGCATTCTATCATATTCTTATTTCGATTGTGGCCACATGCTAAACTAAATATACCTCATACAGCACAAGTTTCAATAAATCAAGAGATAATGTCCCAAATTCATGGACAACATGACCAAACTCGGGTGTCCCCGTCTCCATTGCTTGTGCCTGCACATCTACCTTCACCGGTGGCAATAGTAGCAGTGTTACTAGCGTTTCATTAGGGTCCACACCATATGTGTCAGTCTCAAATGTGCTTTTAACAGAATTGATAGCCTTATTCAGTGTATTGGTGTGTTTTTCTATCTTGTCAGTCATGCGTAGCTACTTTTTACTAAGGCCCTTCAGACTAGACTTTGCGACCTCTGCAATTTCTTTAGAAAGCAAGCGTATGTCGTCCTCAGCTAAATTGACAGTGTTAGTTGTCTTGTCAGCTTTGTGCTTTTTGTGCTATGGATGAGGTTGCTCTATGTTCTGTGCCTCTTCTCGGTGTTAGGATTATTAATCCTCCCTTGGTCAAATTTCTATTAAATTAACTAAGCCTAACTTAGGAACCTTAATTAATTATTTGGGTCCACTAGTACAATTGGGTCCACTTGTCCTAATGGGGCCACATGTACCAGTCACTAGAGCATGGGGAACACTACTGGAGGTTAGCTTCCACCTACTGCATGTGCATGCATCAATTTGGGTGTCTCCTATATGAATCCCTACATTTTAGGAGCCACTAGGCGTCCCGACACCAACCTACTTCAGTTAGTTGGAGTTATTACTAGTTAGTCTTAGTTATCCCCCAGTTACTTTCAGTTAGTTCATAATCAGCTAGCTAGCGCAAGATTTGCATGGATAATACATGGTTGCATGTGGATTAGGTTCCTTTTTCCACCTACCACACTCAGTTTCACTGATTTAACTAGCTATCACTGATTGATTGAGTTGGTTGGACATTTGGGAGTTGATGTTGGAATTCGATATTGATTGAGGCACCATGAGTTAGAGATTCAGTTAGATACAGTTAGATCCACATGGTATATTCAAATTTCTCCCTAATGCATTCGAATTCTTCATATTTTTAAACTATTGTAACACCGGATTTATTATTGTGAATGATACTGTAAATTCTTGAGCATTACTCATATGTTTCCTATGTGGTTCTTTTTTTTTTTAGTTTGTATCTCTGCTTGAATATCTAAATGGCATTAAAATTCTAATATGGTATCAAATCCTTTTCAGGGAGGTTTCATTTTTGTTTCTCCCCATCGAACATCAGAAGCAGCTGGGTTTCCACAGATGTCCCCTATGATGTTTTCTAGATATGGACTTATTTTGAGCAGAGAAGAGGGCATTACGGACCCTGAAAACATGCTCATGTCGAGAGGAAAAGCATGGTTCTAACAGTTCATATATTTTAGTGTGTTATTGCAGTGAAATTGAAAGGTTCTATGTAGCTTGTGTGAAGTATTTGTATTCTTTCAGCCAGAGCAATTATGAGTTCTCAAAATCTGGAACCACGGATTCTCACAACTTCCAATTATCTTGATTGGAGGATTGATATGCAGTTGGATTTGCACAAGAATGGCTACGACGAGATCATACATGGATGGGATCTTGAGCCTCATCATCCAGTTGAAAGGAACAAGTTTTTGAACCATTGTGATGAAGAATTCTGGTACTTATGTACTTATATATCCAGATATCTCCTCTTTCACCTAGAAGGCTTGAGGACTCCCATAGAATCCTAGGAGAAGCTTGATATCTTGTTTAACAAGCAAGATGAGCTTCGGGGACACATTCTAAAGAATGAGTAGGTATCTTTACATCTCAAAAATTTAGAGACTATTGAGCAATTATTTACTAAATTCAAGTCTCTGGTACTTCAATGTAGATAGTCCGGAATAGAGAGGAAGGATGAGTAGAATGTCCTTTTCATACTCAGCAAACTAGGCTCTGAGTATTCTGTATTTGTTTGCATATTTCATTCCAAGATGGAAAGCTTTCCTGATTGGAAAGTTTCTTCATTAGATTCTTTTTATGAGTCCTTAATCAAGGAGAAAGACAAGTTGATGCGAATGGGAGTCATTAATACCTCCAAAGATCAAGCTCTCCTATTTATTAACTCTTCCAAAGTGCAAGAAAAAGGGAAATCAAAGAAGAAGGATCCAAAAGCTGTTGATTCGAAGCCTAAACAAAATCACAAACTTCTGAATGGGCCTCCGGATCTAAGAAGAAGAAGTTTGAAAACAAGTTATGTCCCTAATGTGAAAAGGGGTACCATATTCAAGATCATTGTATGAGGAAGGAACTTGATGAAATGGAATCTCTTATCAAGCAACATAACATTGCTTCCCCAAGAGCAAAGAATCATGATGAAGAACCACAAACAGAAGATATTTAAAGGTGTCATGCTTTGAAAGAAACTATCTCTCCATCCTCAACAGACATAATAGATTTTGGAGCTTCCAAACACATGGTTACTTCCAAAGAATCCTTCTCTACCCTCTCACTATCAAAGGGGCCTAACATTCACATGGGAGATGATTCCCAAATTCCAGCAGAAGGAAGGGGCTCATTCACAGCGAAGCATGGTGAATTTAAGAATGTCTTATATGTGTCATCCCTTGCTGCTAACCTATTATCTGTTTATCAGATGAATCATACAGGATCAAGAGAGTTACATTCAATTTAGAGACAGTTGAGATTACAGAAAAGTCCACTGGATAGCTTGTAGAGAAAGGTATTGCAAATCACTCTACCAAAGCTTATGATTTCTCAAATTTCTTACTTGTTTCTCCTCCTACAACTTTATTGTCTCATGGTAAAAAAACCAACATGATTTTGCATGAGATATTTGGCCATCTCAATTTCAAATATTTGAAGCTACTCCACAATGATAAAGTGGTTGAAGGTTTTCCCTCCATCCAAAATTCCGATGGAGTATGTGCTAGTTTCTTGGTAGGTAATCATCCAAAAAAGAAGTATGATGTTGGGAAGGCACACAGAGCTGCCTCTATACTTGATTTTATACATAGTGATGTAGCAGGACCGATTCCCACAAACTCCATCAATGGTTGTAGGTAATTCCTCACCTTTATCAATGATTGTTCTAGGTATTACTAGATCAACTTCATGAAACAAAAATTAGAAGTTTTTGAGAATTTCAAAGTTTTTAAGGCTATGGTTGGGAAGAGTTTCAATAAGAATATCAAGTCAATAAGATCTAATAAAGGATGAGATTACATCAAACGATATTTCCAAAGTTTCTGTGAAACAAAGGGGATTCGAATGGAACACTCAGTTCCATACACACCACAGTAGAATGGTGTGGTTGAGAGGAAGAACATATCACTGAAAGAGATGGAAACATTCCTTATCCATGCCAAGAATCTACATCCTTCTTTTTAGGTTGAAGTAGTAAAATGTGCTTTGTATTTCCAAAATAGGGTTCCCCACAAGTCAGTAGTTGGGGTCACTCCATTCGAAGCACTGCATGGGTATAATCCCAATGTCTCTCATCTGAGAGTTTTTGGTTCCAAAGATTGGGCCAAAATACCACTTGACAAGAGGAAGGCCTTCCAAGCCCAAAGTAGCAAATGCATTCTACTGGGATATGCAGAAGATACAAAATATTACAAACTGATGGAGGTTGCAACAAGAGGATGCTTCATTGAAAGAAGCGTCCAGTTTGAAGAAGATCAATTGCATGATACTCCTCCAACAACACAGGAAGGTATAACCATTTCTCCACCTATTTTTGATGATGATGAGGTGCTACAAGTTTCAGATTCAGATGAAGAAGGTCACATTCAGCATGATCCTGTTATTAAGAATGAATCTCAAGAGATTCTAGATCCAGATCTAGTACCTATTCCTACTCAGAAGCCTAAACCCAGATGGGCTCAAAATCTTTTTGATGTAGTTGGAAGTGGTGCGAGAGATCCAGAAGACAGAAGAAGAACAAGGTCCCAGTATTAGATTGAGCATGCTGCACTATCTCTCATAGATTCTCTCTTTATAGTATGGTGCAACAAAGTTCCAGGTCGGTGCTACTTGATGATGGTGAATGATCAACTACATGGCCCATAGAAGCAGAAACTTTATCATTCCCTACCTTCACCATCTAGAAGAGATAAAGAGAGTCATCGGTTCATAAGTACATTCAGAGGTCCACTTATGGACCATGCTACTGCATAGAGCTGCAAATCTGTAGCAGTTTTTTTGCTCAAGTTATTTTTCTAAGGAGGAAGCTTCTTTCTTCTAAAGATGCTTGCAGTTTTCTAATTCCTGCTTATTTTGAGGGGGTTTTTTCCCATGATTTTTTCCCCCGTTTCCTCGATTGTATTAACCAATATTTTTTACTATATTTTTGTAACACCCCATTTTTGACCCCATTTGCATTAAATGTTTATGATGTATATATTGTAATTAATCATGGTGTGGAGCTAAAGGCAAAAGTCCCACCATTGATTTATTTTTTTATGTTTCGGCGATTAAAATTGATGCTGATGTTATTTTGTGCTAGCCGTCACATTATAATTTTGGACATCATGTAAATATGTAATTTAATTAAAAACCCACAACCAACTATGTCAATGCAACAAATAAAGAGATGGGGGCATGATTTCCCAAGGATAAGGGGAGGGGAAAATATTCAAACCTTTCGACCAATGGGGAAAATCCAAATGTCAAAGGGAGAACCCATCATTAGAGGAATTTTGAGGTCTAAAATGGGCCCCCTAAGGAAAATAATAAAACAATAGTTAAAATAATAAAATATTATTTATTAATTTTGGAGGAAAAGAGAAAAAAACTACTTTTTGTGTTCGTATTTTCGACATATCTCCCTATGTTTTTACTCAAATTTCGATTGGGAGAGCTCGTTAGATGCATAATCAAATTCCACATCCAACGAGTACCCACACTGCATACTTTTGATGGACCTTTCTACCCCAAAAGAAAGAAATACCTGAAAAATGTGATGATGATGTCATCATCATGTTTTTTCATGTATTTCTTATTTTTGGGGTAGCGGGGTCCATCAAAAGTATGCAGTGTGGGTACGCATTGGATGCATAATAAAATTCCGTATCCAACGATCTCTCTCGGTCGAAATTTGAGTAAAAACACAAGGAGATATGTCGAAAATATGAACACAAAAAGTAGTTTTTTTATGACAAATATGTCAATTCAACCATTATGGTTGACTCATTTTATTGGAATTCTATTGGTTCTTGAATT
>LPNX011149970.1:8839-87954 GCA_001517045.1 Pseudotsuga menziesii
GTGTCATCGTCAACAGAAATCCCCTCAATTAGGTATGTTTTCTCTTCCTAGAGAAAATGAAGCCTATGAAGTAGAAAGGGAAGGACGAAAGTCTTATTTTCCGGGTAGAAATCTACCTAATATCCCTTTCAGCCAGTATACTCCAGATGGTTTGTCTAAGAGAGAATATCTGCCGCAGAAAACGGTAGAAGTTGGAGAAACACCATCTGATGAAGTAAGATTAAGTAATTGGGGAAACCTGCAGCATGGGTTAACTGCCAAAAACTTGGATGATATCGCCCAAGATATTCTAGCCTTAAAAGCTAGTATGCAAGAGGAAAAAGAGAAAATAGCTGAAGTTAGTGCCAAGCTGGAACTTGTTCAGCATTTACTTGCTGACTCAGAAGCCATTAAAAAGATGATTACAAGAGCCTCTGAGAACATTATGACTCGAATAAATAAAATGGAAGAGTTGACAAAGAAAGCCTCCACTCTGGGTACAAAGGTTACTAAACCTAGCCCTTCTATTTTAGCTTTAGCCGCCGAAGGTTATAAAAGAAAAGAAAAGGCTAAGCTAGAACGTAGCTTTTCATTTGGGATGATGAATACTGAAGAAACAGATAATCGACCTGAGTATGATTTTGGCAAATCTGATGTTGAATATCGTATTCTTTTAAAATGGGTGACAGCTATCAAAGGTCTTCCTCCTTGCCTCTCAGAGAAGACTATCCAAAAGATCTTAAGTCTGGTTCCTCCTGAACCTAAGCCTGAACCTGAGTCAGTTCAGCCAGTTCAACCCGAGTCTCCTATAGCTCAGTCTGAACCCGTCATAGACTTAAGTATGTTAAGCACTAATGTACTTGGATCTTCCTCTGGAGTTAAGAAAGAAATTGAGTTTGATGAGCCAATGACAGATAGAGAACCTACTCAAGGTCCTCGGATTCCATTATCTTTCAGCTCCCATACTTTTAACAATATCATATCCCAGATGCCTGATCACCCTGCGATCAATATTGACTGTCAGTCCAGGGATGCTATCCATGATTCATTAAACTTGTTATTTCACTGGACCTTGTCAAAGAAAGCACAAAACCCAAAAATATCTGGCCAGCAGATTGCTACCCTGTTAATTACAGGACTTACAGGATTGGCCAATGAATGGTGGAGATGGCTGCCTCAAAGAGTGCGTGATGATATTTTGAATGCTGACGATGCAGATCAGCAGTTGTTAAAATCCCTAGCAACTCAGTTTCATGGCGGAGATGATGAAGACGATGTTGATCATCTCTCATCTCTTTATATGTCTGCTAGACTTTGTGATTTGTCCTTAGCCGATGAATATTTCTGCTACATGCAAAAATTGCTTATCAGATCAGGAAAAGCCAATGACCCGGCTTATCTTAAGCATTACCTAAGAAGCTTTCCAAGTCATGTTCCCGATGCCGTAGAGAAATATATGAAGGACAAAAATTTGAATTATAAGGATTTATCAATCGCTCAGCTCCATTATCATATCAAAGAAACATGGCAGGAACACTGTTTATCCAAGCGAATTGATAAAGATTTTAAAAGACATCAGAATATGTTTACACCTTCATTCTGCAAGAAGGTTGCACAGATGCCAGATTGGGGATGTGGTGCCCATAATCGTGGTCATCTGAATCAGAAATGTCATTGTGAAGGTAGGAGCAAGCATAAGAAAAAGCATTTCTTCTCGAGTGATCCTAGATATCACTATCCTGATAAACCTGTCAAGTTTAGCAGGAAAAAGCCTCAGAAGACATCTTATCGGACTCCCAAACCGCCTCCTCGGAGAAAATATATTAAGAAAAGGCGAAAACCAGCAGATAAGGAATCCTGTTTCCTTTGCGGTGCCAAAGGCCATTGGGCAAGCAAATGCCCTAAAAAGAAACATAAGCTTCACCTTGCAGCATTTTGTGCCTCAGTACAACCCCAATGGTGGCGTTATTCTTCTTCTTCCAAGCCTCCTACGGGTGAATTTGTTTATCTCCCTGATGATTCTGATTCTGAATTTCATTCTGCCTCTGATTCTGATGATCTTCCAGAGCTTAATAAATTTGGTCCCTCCTCAGCCTCTTCCTCAGATCTGTCGGATTCTGCTTCCGATACCGATGCTTCCGAGGTTCCAAATTTGAGGGGGTGTAATCTGCCCAGTTCGCCCCATTCCTCTATTTCTTCCTCTGTACATACCTTTCAGCCTCCTGAGTTCAACTTCTCTCTGTATATGCTATCCTTTCCACAGCAGCATTATGACTTAGAAAAACAGATAGCTGCTATTGACTTAGCTTTTGCTGAAACACAGCCCTATCAGTATCAACGAAGAGAACAACTAAGAACAGAAAAAGAGTTGTTGCTTGAACAGCTTAAAGGCAAGAAGAAATTGCTTGATAATCCAAGTAATCCTCCTGTCTCCAAAGTAGTCTCCTTTCATGAGCTAGCAACTGTATATAAAGCTTATCCTGATAAACATGAAAGCAGACAACAATATAGACTCTCAACCCGAGAAACTTTGAGAGCTATGATAAAAGAGAAGCAGCAACAAATAAAGCAGCTTTGTACAGAAGTCAGTGAGCTCCGAGATCACGTAAAGATACTCGACGCTGAAGAAGAAGTGAATAAGTTTATTAAAGGAGCCATGGACGGAGAAGTAGAAATTATAGATACTCCTGAAGAGACAGAACAGATTGTACATAATCAGCCTAGTCTGTTCTTAATGTCAGGTCCTAAACTGTATATACAAATAAAGTTTGATTTACAGGAATTTAAGCCTTACACTTTCCTGTCAGATTGATTCTGGATGCCAAGTCAATCTTGCTAAAGGTTCTGCACTTCCCTTTTATTACTGGGAAAAGACATTTGGCAATGGAACTGCTATCCATGGTACCCCAGTACCTATAAGGGGAAAAGCTGAGATTGTTCCAGTCGTCTTCGGTAAAGCTCAAAGCAAGCTCACATTCTACAGACTGGATGAGTTAAAAGATGATTGCTTGTTAGGTTCTGATTTCTTGCATCAGGTCAGTCCCTATACAGTAGATCATGATGAAATGACTTTCACTTGCTATATTAACAGAAGAAAGGTGATTCTTCCTTTATCATTTACAAGCGAAGTCAAATGCCAGACAATAACAGAACCAGAAAATGCTAGTATTCCTCGGCTAGCAAAAATGGAAAGAGCCATAGCTTACTCAGAAACACATAGTGAGAAAATGTTGAAAGATATTTCTGAGAAGCTGAAAAAGGATTGTTGTTCTGATAGTCCTAATGCGTTCTGGAAGCGGGAGAAGTATTTTGTCACTTTGCCTTATGATCCGCTTCAGAAAATTAAACCTATGAAGGCTTCTGCAAGAATCATGACGCCCTCTGAAAGAGCATTCTGCAAACAGGAAATTGCAGAGTCATTAGAGAAAGGACTCATTGAACCTTCAAAAAGTCCTTGGGCATGCCGCGCCTTTGTAGTAAACAAACATTCAGAACAAAAGAGAGGAAAACCAATGTTAGTGGTAAACTTCAAGCCACTAAATGCTGTACTCCGGAAAGTCAGGTATCCTTTACCCGATAAATCCAGTTTATTGCAGCGCATTACAGGTAACACTATCTTTAGTAAGTTCGATCTAAGATCAGGCTTCTATCAGATTGGCATTGAGGCTAAAGATAGATTTAAAACTGCATTTGTTGTTCCACACGGTTTGTACCAGTGGAAGGTTCTCCCTTTCGGTATCAACAACGCTCCATCTGAGTTTCAAAAACGGATGGAAGATGTTTTCAGAGATTATCCATGGATATTGGTTTTTATTGACGATATCCTAATTTGTTCTCATAGCTTGCAGGAACATCTCAAACACCTGCAAATATTTTATGATCCGGTATACAAACATGGATTGGTTCTCTCTGAACCGAAAATGGAGATTGGAAAGACCAAGATAGAATTTCTCGGATTAAAGATAAATAAAGGCATGGTAGTACTACAAAACCATGTTCTTCAAAGCTTCAAGAAATTTCCGAATATTATTTAAGAGAAAACACAACTTCAGAGATTTCTTGGTTCGCTCAACTATATCAGACCATTCTATCAGGGACAAGCCAAAGATATAGTTCTGCTGCAAAGCAGACTTCGAAAGAACCCGCCAGCATGGTCAAAAGAAATGACTGCAGCTGTTAAACGAATCAAAGAAAAAGTTATGAAGCTGCCAGCATTAACTTTGCCTACCGGAAAAGGCAAACTGATCATTGAAACAGATGCATCTACCCATACATGGGGTGGAGTTTTGCTTGAGGCCATTGATAAAAAAGAATACATTTGTGGCTACGGTTCGAGATCCTTTAAAAAGGCTGAACTCAATTATCCCTCTAGCCATAAAGAAATTTTGGCAGTCAAAAAGACTGTGCAACATTTCATTCTCTTCCTTAAGCCAGTCAAGTTTACTATCAGGACTGATTTAAAAATTATGCCCAGAATGTTAAAAAATGAAACTGTAATGGCTGAAAATAATAGCCGCATCTTAAAATGGTTTATATGGTTATCAAATTTTGATTATGAAATTGTGTATAAACCTGGCTATCTAAATTGTCTTGCTAATATGTTGACCAGGGAGTCAGCAGAAGATTTAAAAGACCTTCAGCCACCACTTAACATGTTTGATCCAGGAGAATCAAGTTCCGGTCCTGCCAGAAGACGGATGAGAAGAGAAATGAAGAAAGAAGAAGATGCAGCAGAAAAGCCAAAGACACATGAAGAGCTACTGCAAAAAGAAGGATTGTTTATCCTGCCCTGGGATGGTGCTTTACCCAGGAATGTTCGTATTGAATATTTGGAGTATGCTTTAGCAGATGAAGCAAAAAGGTTTTTGCAGTTAACACTAATCAAGAACATCCAGTCATCTCCCTTGAAGCTGACAATACTTGAAAGATGGGAGAAAGAAGCTTTCTTTAGCTTTGCAGATGCCACCAGAAAACTCCGAGATTGCCCAGAGGTGTGGACAGACTACGATGATCATGACCATCTTTGGTATATTGATCTCTGCAGAGGTGACCTTACCTGGACAAGTTATAATCTTATTCTACAATGCTGCAGAGAGAATGATACTATTGTTATCTTCGCCGACCTAGCTAATCTAGCAGCTAATACAAAATGGTCGGGTTGGACAGAGGTTTTCCTTGATAAGTTCTGCCCTAGAAATGATTGGGAAAACCGTAGAGCTAATTTTATCCTTCATTTGAAAGCAGATCTACAAGTCGCTAATCAAAGAGAACTCTGGTTCAAATTCAAGCTTCATTTTGAAGGAGGTACCTACAAACCACTTGAGCACCGTATGTATGTTTAGCAGAAAGTCATACAGAGAAATGTGGAAGGAGACCATATAGAGTCACGGGTTACTATTCGTGACATTCCTCTGGACTTCAAGGTTGAGTCAAAGTTCCGTGGAGAGTTTATATGTGAACCGCTCAAAATACTTCAGGGTTCCAATGTACAATGTTGTTTCTCTCCCTGGCTATATTCACTTCCCTCGGACGATGACATCCCAGCAGATTCTCCTGTCCAAGATGCTCAAGGATACGACTCCCCAGACGACGACATATGGCAGTATCTTCAAGGCCATGACCCATACGATTGAAAGCAGTGGTGGGCCTCATGAAGCCTGAGTGGGCCAGGATTGCCCCACATTGATTCCGTCGCGGGCCGGATGACAAGCTCCGCTGTGTAAATAGTAGTTTAGATGCTGTCGTGGGCCAGCTATGCTCCACTTTGTTATATGATGTCTGGTTGTCGGTCTGTCATTATGATTCTTCGGGTCCCCGTAATGCCACTGGCCAATTAAGGGATGAGATAATGGAAGTGGTAGTCCCCACTTTCCACCCCGATGATTCGGATATGACTGGTTAGTGTAAGTTTTGGTTACCAGATCTCTTTATGACCGGTTACTGTCAGTAAGTATCCACCGGTTGCACCGGCTGAGATGCTATAAATAAACCCCTCGGACTCATTGTTGATCATCATATTCGGAGATCACATCCTGAGTCTTAGAGAGCTCTGCAAGTTCTTAGTGTGTCAGTCTGAGCAAGTAGTCCGCTCGGCTTTAGGTTGCATTATGTCTGTAAGTGTCAAGCGCTGGTGTATGCTCTCCCTCTGCGCCTCAATGCGATCAGTTGGGATCAAAAGCAAGCGATCTCAAGTGTAATGTGTATGTAAAAGACCAAGTAGCGTATGCTCTCCCTCTGCACTTCGAGTGATCAGCTGGGATCAAAAACTGCTTCGGCTCTTTTGTCATAATATTTGAGTCTGTAATCATTCTGGTATTATATTGTTCATTCAGCTCTGTAAATGTACTGTTACTCGGCCCTGCTAATACACTATTCATGTTGTTGTTTACCATAATACCGTTGGTCATTGCTATCTGTATTGTGTCGATCAGAACCCGAGCTTATTCTGTTAAAAGAAGTAATTGCAATTGTTGAAGATAACATAAATATCCCAGAACAAGTGTGAATGTAGTCACTTTGAATTTAAGAGAACTTTTAACAAATTGGAAAAGCATTCTTAATGATGGTTATCTCAAATTACTCCATTGAATACAGGGTATTTTTTAAGGATTCTAATATTATACATAAGTATAGTATTCTAGGCGATTGTTTTGGATTGAAAAAAACATGTTTATAGATAGGTAGGCGAATATTAAATATGAAACATACAATTAACACTGAAATGTGTAAATTTTGGCAAATATTATGATAAAAAAAACATATTTTATGTAAATATAGGTGATATTAAAGACTAAAAAAGCAAATTTTTCTTTTAAAAAACCCCAAAAATAGCCAATTGACGAAATTTCGCCCCTAAAAATTACCCTGATTGAATATTAAATATTATATATAAAGCAATTCATGAAAAATGAGTCCCTTTATATACAAAGAAAAATAATGACTTTATCATTAACACCAAGGTCTTTTTCTTATTACATGAATTTCTAAATAGATCCGATGTAAAGTATTGATAGCTTTTGCCTATTACATAAATTTGCAAATACAACATCATGTAGAATAAAATATGGTAAAGCATTAATAACATTATTTCTAATCTTTCCATAAATTTGTTTTCATGTAAATTCACAAATTAATAACACATGTTTTAACTTATTAATAATATCGGTTGCATTGTTTCTTTTTCACTTAAATCCTTACATATTAATAGGTAAACATTTTAAGGCATTATAAAAATCACCATTAATATTATTTATTTTAGGTAAATGGTATTATGGTATGTTGAATGAATGAGTGCAAATTAATTATGCTTTTTCATTAAGGAGATCATTACAAAGATGATACGCAAGAGAAGCACCCTGCCATGAAAATGAAAAGTAGACATTGCAGCGGTAAGTGAATCCCCCTAATTCCTACACACACATTGAAAAAAATAATTGCACATTTCACTCTTGAGAATGATTGGTAGGCCAATCCCTCTAATTCTTGAGTGGATTTGATCCACTTAATTCCTACATAGACATTGAAAAAAATTAATTACACTTTTCACTCTTGAGAATGATTGGTAGGTGAATCCATCTTTTTTTTTGAGTAAGTAGGAGATTCTATTATGATACAAAAAGTTACAAAGAGGGGATATTCCCAAGGTCGATAGAGCTTGACCTTTATCCAAATGAGACCAGGCTTAGAAATGCCTATCTCGTCTAACAAAACCAAGAAAATGACCAGGCTTGAAAATGCTTGTCTCTACAGACAACCCAAAAATGGTGTCTATCATCACTGAAAGCCCTGATAGCAGTACAACAGAAATTAACCAAAACAGCTCTAGGACCTATTACATAGATAGCCCGATAGTAGAACATACCATTGACGATAAACAGACCAAAGAAAAGGAAACCTCCATGAACAACGTTGCTCAGAGAGACACCAAGGCCCAAGAACCCCCATAGGGCCCTCCCTAGCTTCCAGCCTTGCTGGATGGATTATGAGATTGATCCTCCTGAGGGGGCAACATGGCAGAAGTTGGCGAGTTAGCCGGTGTATTCTCGGGTTGGGAGATTCAGCACCAGGCTTGATAAGCATATTTTGGGCCAACTGCTCCAGAAGTCTAAACCCCGCAGCACTTTCTTATTGTCCTCTTTGGATAATTTCCATGGCATCGTGGATGCCCTGAGCAGTAAGAATTTTGGCTTGGATGTCTCTGTCGAGCAAGATGCGTGCCATCTAGAATGGATTAGAAAGCAGTGGGCATCCCATTAATGCCTCAAAATCCCGAAGGAGATCAATCTCCATGATAGCTATAAACGCTTCGATAGCAGTTGGTGTCTCTGCCATGTACTAGTCTCCCCAGTTGAAGAGAGCAGCGGTTGGTATTCCCCTGTCATGGGGCGTCGAATCCTCTTCACCACTAGGAGAAGCATCGCTTGGATTACCACCCCAATTAGGACCTCTCGCTCTGGCTTGAGCTCTCCAAAGCCTCGGCATGGTGCAGTCACATGGGAAACCAATGGGCAGAAGCAGAAGGATGAACATAAACTTGAATAGATCCTTAGACTCCTTTGAATGCCAATAAATAGGGCCATCCGAGGCCGAAGTTTTCCTCCTGCATCCATCTTCCTTAACTCCCCTCGAGCCTGCCATAATGCCCTGCCACTCTCCATGCTCAAGCCGATCTCTCACCTTTTGCGAATGATTCGCATCCTTGTGATTTGCGGCAGGCCAAAGGCTACGGGCCTCCGTCATAGATATCAATCTATCCAGTTCAGTGGCAGGTGTTGTACCTGCATTTCCTACCTTCCTCATTCCCATGCTTCTGACTTTAAGGCGACCCTGGCATCTTATATAAAGCCGCTCCCTCCTTCTAGACTTGAGACTGCCTTGTTTGGCTTCCACGTGATCTGTACCAGGGCCGTGTGTAAGGCAATAATTATCATGGGAGTACCGCATGTTAAGACAAGCATAATCATGGGTTAAGACATGCCTTATCGTACCCCATCTGGGAATCAGAAACTCACTTGTCTTGCCAAATTTATTGACTAGACATTTGCGGGCTCTCCCTAGATGTCGACACCCCTGCTGATTACCTTCCTTTGGAACGGCACAAAGCCATCTGTCATTCGTATGCGTAATGCAATACCTGTTGCCTCGCATCATCATCCACCAGCTTTGAGCAACTATTCCAGATTTGATGGGTTTTTCCGCCATCCTCATCTTCCTCTGCATGGAAAGAGAAATCGCTCTCCACCCCTGCGTTAGCCATGGCATCTACCACCTTATTTCCTTCCCGCTTTACATGCGTTAGCAGAAAGGCTTCCTCTCCTGTAAGGATCTTCTTGAGGGCACTTAACCTGCTCTCCCATCTCCAATTTTTGGAAACCTGGGTTGTTAAGGATCCTGCTTGAAGTCTGCGAGCAATGTTAATTATGATCTGAGAGTCGCCCTCCACCACCAAAGGTGTTTTACCTATTTTCTTTGCCCAATTCAAGTCGTTGATTAATCCTTCCAGCTCGGCCATGTTCTTCATGTTGGTTCCTATGGAACCCCAGAACAGACTTAGGATGCCTCCCTTCAAATTTCTAATGACACCTCCATATCCGGCAGGCCTTAGGTTGCCTTTGGCCGCCCCATCTACATTGAGTTTGAAGGTCCCTGCTGGGGGAGCATTCCAGAAATGTGGGCTAGAGGCATGCACAGGACGCAAATGAGCAATTGAGTTGTTGGGAGGTATTTCTCCTATCCCAAGATCATTTAGAATACTACGTTCATTTCTTTCAGCTAAAAATTCTTTCTGTGTCCATGATTAAAGTGATCTGGTTTCTTTCATGTGGGTTTCTATAGAATTCCATATTTCTTCAAGTTTCCTAGCTTTGTTCTCGAAATTTTGTTTGTTTCTAGATTTCCAAATTTCCCATCGTGTGAATCCTGGAAAAAGTTCCCACAGGCGATTCACAATTTTGTTTTTGAAACTGTTTATGGGCCAGTCAGCAATTGTGATGTCTAGTCGTCCCTTGTGCCTATGATCTTTTCTGAAGATTGTCACCCCTTTCTCCCATAAGGAGTTAGCAATCCTACATTCGTCCAGGAAGTGATTTATTGACTCGAAATTCTCTTCGCACAGGCAGTAGCGGGACGGGCCATGGAATCCTATGACCTATAGGTTGTCCCAAGTTAGGATGTGGCATTTTATGACCAGCCAGCAAAAAATAGAGATTTTGGGCCACCATCCTCCCTTCCATATTTTAATCCATTTGGCTTCTAGAGAAATGTTCTGGGTTTCGGTTAGCAATCCTAGGGCTTCTTTTGGATTGAAGTTTCCTGAGATCGTATACCGCCATCTAAGCTTGTCAAGAGCCTCATTCTTAGAGAACCTTTTCTTGTGGAGCTCCGATAAAAAACTTTTGATGTCATCCCCTGGTGCTTTGTCTTGCCACCATCTTTTTTCCTTCCATCTTCTGAACCTCTGGTCTGCATTGTTGTTATCCCAGAACTCCGCCACCTTAACCATGGAGTTATTTTGGAGGAAGGAGCGTAATAGAGGTGTTTCTTCCCCACAGGAGATAGCAGGTTCCTGGTTCAAAGCTTCGCTTGCAAATCTTGCATTTTGGCCATTCCGAACTTCCCAGAAGCTGTGTTTTTGAACCAACCCCCTGTTTTCCTGGGCAGTCTTCTAGATGCTGGAGCCTGGTAGGTTTTCTCCGAACATTACTAGGGTTTGTTATGGCCAGTGTGGTGCATATTTCAAATGCCACAGTTTGGCCCATGGTTCATATTTATAGTTCACCCATCTCCTCCAGATCTTTGCATTCATAACTTTGTTGTTATCAAGTGGGTCTCTAAGGCCCAATCCTCCCTTAGCCTTCGGGGTGCAGATGGTTTGCCAATCCACCAGAGGCCATTTTCTATTGTCTTTCGTCCCCCCCCAGAGGAAGTTCCTCTGGATATTCCTGATTTCTTTGATGATGGATTTCGAGGCTGACAGCACTGAGAATAGATAAATGGGCATGGCCTGCAGCACCGATTTTACCAGGATTAACATGCTCGGGAAATTGAGGGCTCTGAAGGTCAAAGACTTAGCTTTTTGTTAATTTTGTCCACCAGTTCTTTCCACAAGACTTGTTTAATAGTTGATTCTGCCATTGGAGCTCTGAGATACTTAGAGGGAAGGCTGCCTTCCAGAAATTCCAAGATCCTGAGGATGTTTCTCTTGGTAATCCTGGGGGTGTTGAAGAAATAGGTCTAAGATTTCTCCTTGTTGATTTCGAGGCCACTAGCTTCCAGAAAGATATTCAAGCAATCTTTTATTCCCCTGGCTTCGTTCACCAAGGATGGGCCCATCAGCATGTTATCGTCCACGAATTATTGGTGGGTTTGGGGGTCCATCCCTTCTATTATGGACAATCCCTTGATTATATTCTCTGCTCTCCTGTTCTTAAGCATCCTACCTAGCCCTTCAACCGCAATTATGAAGAGGAAAGGAGAAAGGGAGTCTCCCTATCTAATACCTCAGGTTGCATTGAAGGGACTCAAGGGAGATCCATTAACCTAAATAGAGAAAAAAGCAGAGGAGACCATATTCATAATCCAATTAGACCAATCTTCCACAAATCCAAAGGCTTTTAAGATGCCAGCCAGGAATTGCCAATTCAATTTATCGTAATCTTTGGAGAGGTCGAGTTTCAAAAGCATACCTGGAATCCTGGTTGCTTTGAGGGAGTGGATAGTTTCGTGGACTAGAATTATGCCATCCAGGATCTGTCTTCCTTCCATGAACCCAGCTTGCTCCGGAGAAATGATAAGAGGAAGGAGAGGTTTTAGACTATTAGCTTGGAGATGATTTTATAGATCACATTGCACAAGGCAACCGGTCTTAGTTTGCTAGGGTCTTCGGTTCCACTTTCTTTTGGAATGAGAGCCAGGAAAGTTGAATTGAGAACTCTGAGAACACTTCCCGATTTCCTGGAGTCCTCCACCAAGGCTACTATTTCTCCTTCAACCATTCCCAAACGATGTGGAAAAATTTTGTGGTGAATCCATCCAGGCCCAGAGCCTTGTCTTTGGCCATTTGATTAACAACATTTTCTACCTCAACCATCTCGATGGCTTTGCCGAGTATTTAGTTATGGTACTCCGTAATGAGCTTGGGAATGTGGCTTAACACCTCTCTTTGAGCTTCCTCCCTGTCTTTTTTCGGTTCCTGAAGGAGCTTGGCAAAGTAAGAGTTTAAGGTGTTCTCCAGATCTTCTTGGGATTCGGCGATGCTTCCGTCCTCCTTCTTCAATCTATCCGTCCTGTCACCCTGCTTGTGTTGAATGGCTGCTTTATGGAAAAAACTAGTGTTTTGTTCCCCTTCTTGAAGCCATTTAATTCTAGACTTTTGGTTCCAGTAGACTTCCTCTTGTCTCTCTCTTTGATTGAAGTCCTTCAATAAGTTCTTATCCTAAAGCCTCAGTTCTTCAGTGTAACCGTTGAGAATTACTTGTGACTAGTGTTGCTGGATCTTGATCTCTAATGCCTTCTTTTCTTGGAATATGTTGCTGAAGGACTCCTTATTCCATTTCTTGATGTGGTCTTTAACAAGTTTAAGCTTTTGTTGGAATTGAAACATGCGGGTGCCCCTAATAGGAGGGGAACTTTCCCACCATTCTTTGAGTTTCTCCTAAAAGTCCAGATGGAGGAGCCAAAAATTTTCAAATTTGGATGGTCTGCAAGGGTTGACTCCAACATTGTCCCATTCTAGACTAATGGGCCAATGGTCCGATCCTGCCACTGGTAGGATGACCACTTTGAGGGTGCCCCCGGCCATCATGACCGATTCTGAAAGCAGGAATTTGTCAAGTTTGCAAGTTATTACTCTGTCCCCTTACTGTTTATTACTCCATGTGAAGATACCATTGGAATTTTTGACATCAATCAGGTCCAGATCATTGATGGTGTTATTGAAAAGAGTACTCACGGCATTTAATTTTCGAATACCTCCTTTTTTTTTCGTCGAGGTTTCTTCTCAGGTTAAAGTCACCTCCTATAATCCATGCTTTGTCCTGAACTAAAGTTTTTAGGTCTGAGAGTGATTCTAGAAATGCAGGCTTCTGGTCCACCCTCGGGGGGCCGTAAACATTGGAGATGAATCCTCCTATTCTACCACCAAGAATGTGGAATTCTGCTGAGATAGTACAATTGGTGGTGAGAAAACCTAATAAGGAAACCACACAAGGGTTTTATAGGATTCTCAGGCCACCTACAGCCCCTCTGGCATCGATTGCAATCGACTCACAACCCTTCCACACTTTTTGGGCTATACTTGCAAGATCTTCTCCCGAGCATTTAGTTTCTTGCATGAAGATTATCCCTGATTTTTCTTTGTCTATTCTTCTTTTAAGAAGGCGCTTCTTAAGCGCGCTCTTACAACCTCTGATATTCCAGGTTGTAATCTGCATTAAGGAGGTTTCAATTGGAAGGGGAAAGGGTTGCATCTATTGTTGGATACTGCCCTGAAGCCACCATTTGTTCTCCTATTGCTTTTATTCTCTGAACATTGCTCGGTCTGCCTCTTTTATCTTTCTTTGTATTTTTCCCTTTGCCTTCAGTGACTTTGAGAGATTCAGTCACGACTCCTAAGGTGTTCGCTTTTTTGGCTTGGATGATAGCTTTCTCCAGAAGAGACACTTGTTGTGGGGGAATCAGCCCTGGATCTTTATCACAACAGGCCGTTTCCATTCTGTCCAAATCTAGGTCCCCTATTTCCATGTCCTCTGACTCAACTTCCCCCATTCCTGAATCTTTCTGGGTTTCCTCGGGTCGGTTTTGTGGGTGGGTATCCGGGGTAGTTTTCTTAGAACCATGAATATCTTTTGGGGTTGAAGTCTTATCTATTCCTTGGGTGTCATTATCCTTCTCATCTTGCTGTTTTCCTAGAATTTTGTCCTTCATAGCGTCTATTTGTGCATTAGCTGAGTCTTTTGTCTGATCTTCCTGGAGGGTCTCGAATTAGTTCTGAGTCTACACTCTTTTGTGAACTTCCAGACCTGATATCGTTCTAGCTTGCCTCTTTTTGTTTTGAATCTTGGTGAATCCCTCCGCATCCTGGAGTTCTTGATCTTTCTTCCCTCCTAGTATCTTGTTTTGGGGATAGTCTCTGAACATATGCCCGTGTTCATGGCACCTCCTGCATCTGAATGGGATCTGCTCGTAGTCTATGGATTGAAACCATTCCTCATCTTCCCATGTTAACTCTGTTACATCCAGTAAATCTCTTGATATGTCCAGGTAGATGCAGATCCTAGCATACAAGATGTATTTCCTCTATCTAGTTTGCTCGGAGACTTTGATAAAGGTCCCCAGGGTGTTCCCTATGTCCATTAAGATTTCTTCCTTCCAGTATTCCATTGGGAGAGAAGACATTCTGATCCATACTGATGCAATTGTCAAATTTTCTTTGTTAGGGTCGCATCTCTCTTTCCAGGGTCTCAAGAAGAGACCTACCGAGTTGTAGAAGTAGGGACCATTCTCGAAAACTTTTGTTCTATCCTCTTCATTGAAAAATATAATGGTAAAGAATCCTTTAGCTCCCAGTTGGAGGTCATAGTGTCCTTGGGGTTTCCACATTGAATTAATCCACCATACCAGAGTCTTCTCTGTGGGCCAGATCCCCACGAATTTTCCTATGAGGGCCCTTTCTTTCATGTATTGAATTTCTTCCCTGACTCTTTCTGATTTGATCTGTAGATGTGGTATCATTTTGGATTTCAGGATGCATTGTCCTCTCCTTCTTGTACCTAGGTTAGTTGCTTCCTCGTTTCTTGTTCCACTGCACCCTTCCCCTTCTTTGGTTGTTGTCTGGACATTGATTACTCCTTTTCCTTTGTCATGTTCTGTTCCCAAGAGGATTGTCTCTGCCTCCAAAGTTTCATTCCTTCCACGGTCCCTCCCCCCCCGAGGAGGGGCAAGAACCATCTCGAGAGTTACTGTTGAACCACCACCGACCTGCTGAACCACCAAAAAACCCACCTCCTACCATTCACCGTACACTTGCAGACCAAATCCAATAGTCACTCGACTCTTGTTCACGATCGTAGGTGAATCCCTCTAATTCCTGAGTGGATTTAAATTAATTACGCATTTCACTCTTGAGAATGATTGGTAGGCAAATCTCTTTAATTCCTCAGTGGATTTGATCCCTCTAATGACAAAAATTAATTACACATTTCACTTTTGAGAATGATTGGTAGGCAAATCCCTCTAATTCCTGAGTGGATTCGACCCCTCTAATGACAATAGCTTATTATTTTAATTGATTAAGTCGAGGTATTTAATAGGTATTATTCCAGTACATAAACTAAAGATAGTAAGCTTGCATGGATATATTCCCTTGGCACATGTAATATCAATGGAAAATTTGATGCCATGTAATTATCTGCAAAACTATGTTTCCCTTGCACATGGTTTTAAAACCATGTGTCAGGCCTCCTAAGCAACCATGCAAGGCTTCTTAAACAACCCATGGTAAATTGCACTCAAGGAGATTTGCTAAAAAAATTTACCAAATTTCAACTAAAAATAAAGAAAATAAAAAATAAACTACTCCTAAAAAAATTATAAAGTTTCAAAAAATATATTATTTCAAACACTAATCAATACCTTCATTTCCCAAGATTGTTTTTCCTTGAGCATTGTACCATCCATCTGTAAATTTCCTTAGTTTCAAAAATTGTTCAGAATTTACAAATGTATTTTACTAGCATAGATCTATCTTTAAAAAAATCTGTCAATTGTCGAAATAGATCAAATTTCTAACTGTAAATCTTTTTTAATGGAAATATTGAAAAAATGTACAGTAATGTAGAATGTGCCTCTTCTAAGAAAAACAAAAGAAGAGTGATTGTTTGGCGTAAAATGGAAAACCCTAGGGTGACTGTATATCTAAACCATATTTTCATGTATTTAATCCTTATAAAATTATTGTCTCTATTTTCCAGTTTATCAATTTATTCAATCCTTAATACTTATTACTTATATTGAGATAATCCTCATAATTCTAATTGTGTTTTCAACTTAACCTGTTCCTTACAATGTTGATCAAACTCCATTTTTGTGTCACCACCCACGACTAAAACCAGCCTAGATCCAAATCCTAGGCTCTATCAAGTGCCGAGAGGGATCAAATCTCCCGAGGTGCAAACCTCTTCTCAGGTATTCTACTCAAGGAGGTTTGCACAGTGGGAGATTTGATCCCTCTCAGTGCTTGATAGAGCCTAGGATTTGGATATAGGATGGTATTTTGGGCAATTTTCTGACACATATGTGCAAATGCAAATAAGACTAATTCAGCGGTTGTGGAACTTGAAGGAAAGGCATTTCTCTACTTTTTATACAATCATATTCCATATCAGGGAGGTTGGACAAGGTAAGGAGCAGGGGAGCATAGCCTCCTTCTAGTCAGTGCTGGAAAAGACAATTAGGGTGTAGCAACATCCTTTCTATGGGTGCAGATAAAATTTAGGGGCCCGTAATCTCCTTCTATTGGGTGTTAGAGAACAAAAGGAGGTTGTAACTTCCACACCTAGAGAGCGCAGTTCTTCCACAGATTGGAGCTTAAAACTGCAAGTCATTGTTTGTGCAACCAAACTAATATATATGTTCTCAGGGCGTGGATATCATGAGTTGAAGCTTATGCAGATAGAAGTTGTTACAGGTTGGTGCCAACATACCACAAGTTGTACTTGATATCAATTTAACAACTGAAATGAGTGTGTGCTCATGTTTGGAGACTGTAATCTCCTATTGATGTTACTATTCATATTCATACATGTTTATAGATATAAATTTGTTCTCAACCATTTGTGCATTGTTCTGTTTATTGCTATGATTGTTATTATTCTGGAAAATGTGAATAAATTGTACATGTATGTGTTATTACTGATTCACCCCCCCTCTCAATAATAACTTAATACCAACAATTGGTATCAAAGCGGGCGTCTTCAGTAAATAGACTAACATCTGGAAGAATGATCCAGTGAAAATATGGATAAGCGAGAATGTTTGTCCACTATTAGAGCTCCAAGATTTGACAACTCAATCTATCTATACCTTCTGGAAAATCATAATGGAGGTCTATCTGCAGTCACTTGGCATGGATGTGTGGAAATCAGTAGAAGATGGATATAAATTTCCAAAAGTTGTAGATGAGTCTGAAGAGAATGTTGATGACTCAAAAGAGAATCATGAGACTTCAACTCCTGTAATAGTGACTGTGGATCCAGAGAATAGAAAATAGCATGAAAGAAATGCGAGAGCGAAGAATGTCATATTATGTGGATTAGCAGATGTTGAATTTACGAAGGTAATGTAGTGCACCACCACGGAGGAAGTATGGGATAAATTACGAAGTATCTATGAAGGAAATGACAAGGTCAGAAAGGCCAAACAACAAGCATTATATGTGCAGTTTGAAACCCTCAAAATGAAGGAAGAAGAAGAAGTAGCCTCATACTTTCTAAGAGTAGATGATATAGTGAACTACATAACATGGATTGGGGATACTATTAAAGAGAATTTTGTTGTGCAAAAAATATGAGAACTCTTCCCATGCGCTTCAATCCAAAAGTGTTAGTTCTTGAAGACATAAGTGATCTAGAGGATCTAACCAAGGATGAATTATATGGAATACTTACAACATACTAAATGAGAACTCAACCGGAGAATGGATCCATAAAGGTAGTTGCATTTAAAGTAACATGAAAGCCTAAATCTAGCAGAAATGAATGCAGAAATACAGTTGACCCTTCACACGAAGAAGAAGCTAATTTTGTAAGAATAATAAAGAGAGGAAAAGGTAAGTACCAATGAGAAATTGAATTTTAAGTGTTTTAAATGTGGAAGAATTTGACATTCTTCTTCCAAGTGCACATATGAAGAAAATAGAGAAAGTGAAACTGAGGAAGAGTCAAAGCATCGAGAACGAAAAGACAAGCATCAACAAAACAAGGACATGAACAAGAAAAATTTCCGGAAACAAAAGAAAAGATTGTACATCGAAGAGAACAACTCTTTAGATGAAGAAGAAAGTGATAGCCAAAGAGATGTATTATCCATGGCTCTGATTCATGATG
This sequence comes from Pseudotsuga menziesii, assembly GCA_001517045.1. NCBI lineage: Eukaryota > Viridiplantae > Streptophyta > Pinopsida > Pinales > Pinaceae > Pseudotsuga > Pseudotsuga menziesii. Next base: position 26,920 of record LPNX011149970.1, read on the forward strand.
AGACAACGTCGAAAGGAAAATCTTCAACCAAAATAGTTCCTGCTAGCATATCCAAACTGGAGAAGGAATGGACGTATAATGGAATTTATTTTCCATCTATGAAATCGTAAGAAAAGAACAAATCAAAAGGCTGAAAGGAACTCTTCAAGATGGAAACATTTATTGATAACAAAAACTCTGTGGAAGAGGTCATACGAACTGTGTAAAAGCCTGATAAATCTAGTTGCTCTGAAGGAAGCCCAAATCCCGATGATGAAGTTAGTCTTGGTGTTCACTGTGAAGGATAATTAATCAGTGCTCTAGATGAATTGAAGAAGTCAAGGAAATAAAATAAAGCACTAAAGGAGCAACTTGAAGCAACAGAAAAACTAATCAATCAGAATAGAGATATGTATGAAGACTTGAAGGATTAATTGAAAATCAAAGAAGAAGAATTGCACTGCGCAAAAGAAAAAATTAAAGAATTAGAAGAAAACTATTGTGCACTTGAGAACTCATGGAGGGAGTCAGAACGAATAAATGCACTATTACAAAAACATATTGCAAATATCTCACAATCAAAGACGGATAGTGCAATTGAAGGAAAAGTTGAAGTGAGTATTGACGTAGAAACTCAAAAGAAGTTCAATAACAACGCAATAATCATGGATGAAATTCTAAATCGTTAATAATCTCCAAAAGAAAAGACCGGTATTGGATTTGAGAAAACTGGTAATGGATTGTGCAACAAACAAGAATCCAGTATCAAACAAGGGAGTGTGTTTGCAGAAAACTTGAAAAGTGTATGATGATTGAGAAACCCAGATATGTAAATGCTTTCAGAAATAAGAATTTCATTAGATGTTGGAGATGTAATTTTGTCAAGAATATTGTCACACTGTAAAGTGTTATGTGTTGATAAGTATGGAAACAAGTCCTCAAAATGTTTTATAAAAGTCCAGCAACGAAGGGCACTGGATTGGTACAATGTTGTTGAAAATTGTTCAACTCAGAAGCAAAGGACAGGCGTGCATCAAAATGTTGTGAAAGAAAATATGTCTTGGAAGTATATCAAAGTGCACACAATAAAAATAATGATCATTCCATTAACAAAATATGGATAATAAGGTCACCACAAAAACACGATGAAAATGAAAATTGTGTAAAACCAGCGGCAAGTAATTAGTGCTCACACTAATCCGAAAGGATTCTGCATAATCCTTGAGTTAAAAATAGGTATATTCAAACACTCAAGGATTGACAAAGTAGACGCTCAACAAAAATTTATTTGAAGAATTGTTATTTTTAGCGTGAAATGTGTTGCTATTTTTATTAGCCATAGAAAGTAAATATACAAGTGACACACCATGATTGCGCAAAAAGGAAAGCTTGTGTGTTATATTAAAAAATTATGGTTACACAATTGTGGAGATTCAAAGCTCGCATTACAGCGGGCCATAATTGGGCACTAAAAACTGAAAATTGAAGCAAAAGTGAAGACGATTAAAGTTGGATCACAAATGTAGTTCGAGATTGACATCTTCGACACAATCGAAATATAGAGGTGAAAGATGCAGATTCAAATCCATTGGAGTTAGCTCTATAGGTTCAGGTGACTGCAACAAGGGAAGAAGATCCTGTGTTGAAGTTGATGGATAGGGATCAACCCCAAAACGAGTGAAAAGATTAAATGTTTGTTGTTGTTGTTGTTCCAAAATTTCCACCAACATACTCAAATTGGACAGTGTCTCTAAAGTAGTCTGATTGAAACTGGATTGTTCGCACCATGGCAAGAAATTAGATTATGTCACCTAATTATGCCAAATATTGATGTCCATCCATAACCGTTTAAGGTACATCTATTGAGATTGAACAATTGTGCAAAGACTATCGAGAGAATTATTCAGATGTTGGAAATAGGCCATTATGATGAGAAAGGTATGCAGAATTGAAAAGTAAGACACAAATAATAGGACAAGCTTAACAGAATAAAAAATAGGGTGGTGAACAGAATGAAAAATACCTCAAATTTATGGAACAAAGAAGAAGTCAATCACGCGAGGTGTCAAAGCTGGTGAATTTATGTCATGTACAATCCAAGGCACATCACTATGAGTTAAAATTTAATGCATGGGACAAAAAGTGATTTGGAAGAATGATGTCGTAGTGAAGGTTATAGTACAGACACAACACATTGGGCACATAAACTTGTTCAGGCATGCGAAATGTTGGAAATATGTGTGAAATTATTGCATGAAGTAAACCAATATTATCTGGAATCCAAGACAAGACAACTTGCAGAATACATTAAGGCAAAAAGAATTTATTTCACTGCAAGTGACGTAGAGACAAAGTTATCCATGACTTGGAAAGCACAAATCCAAGGGGAGATAGCAATGTAAAAGGTCCATTTTCCATTGATGTCAAAAGGGGAGAGAAGTTGAAAGAAGGATAGTATGAGTGAAGTTGGAAGAGGGAGAGGAGCTAAAAATGAAGAAGATCCCAATGATAGGGGGAGCCTACTTATGTTGACATCAATGACAAAGGAGGAGATTGTTGAATATATGTTGTCATTGATGTCTATCAAATATGAACAAGTTGAATATATGGTGCCAAAGATCAAAGATAGCCCAAAAGTCAAAAGATGTTAAAGATCAAATATGGCCCAAAAGTCAAAAGATGTGAAAGATCAAGAGGTTAAAGGATCATCATGACATTGGTCGCATTTGTGCACATATTCATGCATATAAAAGAATAATTGAAAATAATGAAAATACTCAAATAATAATTATGAGACTTGTGAATTAAGAAAATTGTGTGTGCAAAAGTCCCACAAGAGTATTGGCATATGTTCACCTTAAACTACAAAGATGTATTGCAAATGTGGCACCCTGACGCAAACATTAACTTGTCATAGACATAATTCGGTGGGATGATATCCGAAGTAAATGTACTTCACCAAGTTGACACATCTTTTGAGTCGAGAAGATTATAAATATGCAAGATATGGATGTGGTGAATTAAGCTAGTATAGATGTAGATCTAATTGTATGACAAGCTTTGGCATTTTGTTTTTCAGGGTATCAATGGCTCGTTAATCACGGTTGAATATATTTTTGTGATGAAGCCACAGTGCAATATGAGTAGCACTGGATGATAGGATACCTAGAGTCTATCTGTGCGAATGATTATGCTTAGTAAGAAGTTGTTCATAGAAAAGCAAGTATAACTAACCTGGAAGTATTTTATAAACACAGAACGCATATCAGTTGAGAAGACGTTGATCACAATTATCATAGGGGAGACCAAGAGTCACCCGGAATCCAAGAGGCCACTTGGAATATGAAACTAAGGGTCACTTCTCATGTATATATGTACATTAGTTAATGAGAAGTGAGAGTGTGTTGACTCCTATCTATATATTTTATGTGGTTTTCTATTTACCTATATTGGTTTTGTGTTTCCAATAATATTTCTGCCCTAATGGGCTCTTAACAATATACACTCATCATCAGCCACTTCAATATTTGCACTCACAAACAAAGATAGCAAAGAAGGAATTTTAAGTGGATGGGTTTTCTACAACAATTCCACTTAATTATAAAGTATAAAAAAAGGAACTCAAAAAAAAGTTGCAAATATGTTATAGAGACCTCCAATAATCAATGCATTTATCATCTTACAACAAAGTCCTTTGGCTCATGACAGCTATATTGAACAATATGCTAAGTATGAAGATTCTAAAGATGTATATGAGTCTTTAATGCATGGCACTCAAACTAAAGAACTAAATTATCATGTTCATGGTAAATTATTATATCCTCTTGGAAAAGATTGTATTCCACGAAGTGAAAGAGTTCATGTAACTAGAGAAGCCCATACTTCTCTCTTACATCTAGTCACTGTGGGTAAGGCAAGATAGTAGCTCAGTTTTAGAGGTATTTTTATTGGCCTTGAATGAATGAAATTGTGTCTAAATATGTAAAGGGATGTGTTTTGTGTGCTACAAGTAAGCCCAACCATATAAAATTGAGCTTGTACACAGAACTCCCCCTACCTTCTTGTCCATGGGAAAGTGTGTATATGTATTTTATGGGAGGGTTACCTAGGTCTAAGATAGGTCATGATTACTTGTATGTGTTTGTGGATAGATTTAGTAAAATGTGTGTTTTAATGCCTTTTAAGAAGCAAATCATTGCAGAGATGATTGCTCAGTTGTTCTTCTAGTTTGTATGAGTTCATTTTGGGTTAGCAAGTCATAGCATAGTGACAAAGAGATAAAGAATGAGGGCCACAAGTGTTTGAAGATACTGCATTTCACATGAATGCTTGAGGTATTGAATTGGTGTGTATTATTTGTGTCAATTGATACTAGAATCATACATTCTCCATGTAATTATTGTGACCATTTATTCCATTTGAAGAATTAATATATCGGTCACATTGAGAGTGCACCCGGAGACGTAGGCATTCTAAAGACGAACTCCATTACCAAGTTACTGTCTTCAATTTGATGATTGTAATTTGTGCTTGTCTTTCAAAATGATGTTTGTATGTTCTCTTTAAATTTTACTATTATGCCTTATTGAAGTTTAGCAATTCAACACAAATTTACATTTTAAATTTCTTGTTGGTTAACTGTGAAGATCTTTTTATCATTTTTGGATCATAGGCCCACCTAACGAGCATCTAACCATCGATGACCAGTTTCCCCAACATCCCCTGGGACAACCACCTAATCAAGAGTTAAAAAAAACATTTGTATTGAGGACTGCAACCAACCCAAGGTATAATTTGTATATTATGGGACCACCAACGGGTCTGCACCAACTCCGATAGAACATCCATCCCTGGGTCTCCAGACCAACTAGTTTCCTAAGATCTTAAATAATGAAACCAGACAATTCCAAATATTGGATACCCCTTTAACCAACTTTTGTTCAAACATGATCCATTGCAAAATAGTGATATTTTTGAAGTATTTACTAGTGATGACCTGGTGCCAAAAACTATCAATAAAAAGAGCTCACCGCAAACATTTGGCTAAGAGGGCCTACACAAACAAACAAACAAAAATTTACTACCCATCCACCCAACTGATAAGGTCGAGCCACACTTTCCATTTATATAAACAAAATTTAAATTTATCGCTAGCCCCTAACCATAATAAATTAAAGACTTTACTCTGAATAGCTGAAATAATTGCTTTAGGAGTTTTGTATGGAAATAACCAATATATTGAAAGCTTCACCAAAACTGATTTAACTAGAGTAATCCTTCCACTAAGAGATAGCCATCTTAAGCACTAGTGGTTAATCCTTTTATCAAATCTCTTAAGTAGCCAATGTTAATCACCCATAGAGAAATTATTTGGTTTAATGAAATAACCTAGGTATTTGATACCACAACTGAGAGGCGAGATCTTGAAGGGAAACATTTAACCAATCTTCAACACAATGCATATGTCCACCCCATGTTCTAAGAAGGAAGACTTAGTATCACTTATGAGAATACGCATTCCCTATATAACAGATCTAATCTTTCTTTACAGACCACCCATTCCTCCACAACGTCATAACCAAAGAGAATAACCTCATCCATTAAGAGTAAATGGGTAATACACACTAATGCAACAACTTTGATACTCTTTAGGAATCCCACCATTCTCTGGCCATCAATCAATCTACTCAAACCCTGAATAATTAGGAGAAACAAGAGGGTAGCCGATGGATAACCCCGACGGATGCCTCTTGATCCCTTAAAAAAATTAGTTGGGACCCCATTGATCAACACTGCAAAATTTATCGAAGTCAGACAAGCCATTATCCAATTTTTAGCCTCCAAATTTAGCTCAATTTTTAGAAGGATCAATCTCAAAAAGGCCCAACCCAACCGATCATAAGCCTTGACCAAGTCCAACTTAAGCACCATGTCATTTAGTTTTTGGGACTTTATAGTGTGGAAAGTCTCCTGAGCCGCGCCTATTGCATCCATAAATTTTTTGATTCTCCAAAAACCCAAATTGTTTCATAGAAATGTGTTTAAATAATATTATTGGCTTCAATATGTGTGCAATAATATTTGAAATTACCTTATATACAAAATTACAAATAAGTATCAGTCAAAAGTCATTAAAAGAACCTAGGTTCGAGCATTTAGAATGAGTGCAATGAAAGCATAATTTAAAGATCCATAGGCTCGACCAAATAGTTGAGATTCCTCTACCATAACCAACAAATCACACCTCGTCAGCTTAAAAAACTCCAGAAGGAGTTCCATAGTCCTTCCATTTGGACTCAAACTCTTAAAATTAGCAAATCCCTTTAGTACAGCCTTAATTTCCTCCAAAGTAACAGGGTCAACAATACCGACACTATCATCCACATAAAAAAAACAAGGATAATTTTGAATAACCTACATCTCATCAATGATAGAAGTAGTCCCCGTATCTGTAAATAAAGAATGAAAATGCTTGATAACCTCATTATCTAGTTGCGACGGGTTTGAAATAAGACTACCATTATCATCGTGATGTCCCTAAATCAAATTTTAGAATTGCCTAATTTCAACAAACTTATAAACAAAATTGTATTGAGACCGCACTATGATAGCCAGGTGACCCGGCTTTTCAACCACCGCGTTTCTTCTTCCATTTTAAGAACTTTTTGCTTCTTGAATTCTAGATAAACCAATTTATCCTGTTGTGAGCTAGAAAAGGTATTCAAAAAAATTGATTTATTAAAAAGGTCAATATTTGATTCACAATCAATAAGTTATTGTTTCATTCCCACTTTTTTATCCTTTTCCCATTTTGAAACCGCCAACTTTAGATACTTCAATTTATAAACAACCTATCCATGGTAGAGTGGAACTGCACCCTATCCAAACAATCCCATTCATGTTTGACCAAATCAATAAAATCCAGATTGCTTAACCACACATGTTTAAACTTAAAAGGATAAAGAATCTTATTTCTAGTAAAAACAGTCTAAAGCATAATAGGAGAATGGTCTAAAGATACTGAAGCCTCCACCCAAGTTATGTACCTATAGAAAGTTCCAATGAAGCCCTCAGACATAAGGAATCTATCTAGGAATTTAGCAACACCCCAATTCCCCATCCTTTGATTGTGCCAAGTTGGAGTCAAGGGAACTAGAAGAATATCGATCAACCCTACCTAAAGAAAAAGATCAGTGAAGAAAAACATTAAAGACTCTCGATGCGACCTGTCACCCCACACTTTAGTGGGATTCAAAGTGAGGTTCAAATCACTGCCTAAAATCAAGTCTGGAAATTTAAGAATACCATCATCCACCACCAAGTCCCAAAAATATTTGCGTTTATGATGTGGGCCATACAATTTAACCAGATGAAGTCCTAATAATCATGTCACAGAACAAAATCACATTTTTTTCGAAAAGAGAGAAAACCCTGTCAACCGATGGTACCAAGCTGAAAGAATCACCCTAGATAAACCCACTACATCTAAGGTGCACATATCCCATCATGGGAGAATATTTAAAAAAATAGCACGAGCACGCACCCCATCTACCATAGTTTCCTGTATAAAAAAACGTTTCTGGATGGATCTTATCAAAGAGTCGCTTGAGGGATAAACGTTTGTAGTGCACCCCAACCCTTCTAACATTTAAAGAGAGTATTCTCATTTTTTAGCGTGAACCAAGGATTCATGATCTCTAAGAGCCCGAGATAGAGATGGCAAAGATTCACCATAGGAGGAGGATGACAACATAACCCCCACATCATAAACAAATTTATTGGCCTTACCCTTACTAGCACTCCTCGTCTTTAAAGGAGAGAAATCTAGATTTAATCCCCCTTTGATAGAACCTTTCAAAGTATCCCGATCAGAAGAAGTATGACAAGTGAGTTTCCATATAATCTTTCATGGATAAGATCAATTGGTCCCTCCAAATGATCACCCAATTTAGGTCTAGAACCAACAAAATTATAGAATGGTTGTTTCTTAATGATATCGCTATAAGATGGCATCAGGACTATATAATTTCTACTAAATGAGAAGAAGAACCCATGGCCTCACATACAGTCTCACCAGGAGCAACCATATTAATGGGTGAAACATTTAAACACTCCAAGATAGAAACCCCCACATCACCCACCAATGCCAAGTTGCCCCTTACCCCCGATTTGAAATCCCAATGAGTTTTTAGGCATGTAAGCCATATCCACCAACCCTAAAGACTACGTAGGGTTTGGAAATCCCCCACCAGCATCCCTCAACCCCCAAAACAACACAAAGGAGTTCATCTCTTCATCAGAAAAGTAAGAATAAATCCCACCAGCAACCCTCGGAGTAATCTCCCCAACATGCATCGAAACATCCTTCACTCCCCACACTAGAAAATCTAATGACTCTACCAAATATACCCCATGAATCCCAACACACTCTGATAAGTGACCAGATAGATCAAGACTATTTAAAAATCCATATTTGAGTCACATAATGATGAGAATAATACACGATCCATTTATTTAACTTACCTACGATGTGTAACCTATCCTAGGAAGATGTAATGTCTAAATACTTGTTATGAAGGCAATGACTAACCCACTGCCCTAAGGATTCATCTAGATCATTAGTTTCTTCATATGACCATTCCATACCCTCGTCCACTGAATCATCCCACTTTGAAGTCAAGCTCGTAGACCAACATTGTTTGCATAAGTGACCCACCTCTTTGCACTTCGAATATAGAAAGGAGAAACTGTTGAGTTTTAATCCAATTTTCAATCCTTGATTATTACCTCATAATAATTCTTCAATCATGTATTGTATCCCATAATTTCATTGCATATCAATATTTAATTGTAGCGAAACATAAAACAAGGATCACTAAAAGATAACCATGCACAAGAGACACAAAGATTTATCCTGGGAAACCCAAATAGGAGAAAAACCCAACAAACATTTCTCATAAGAAAATCAATCCAATACAAGAAAAATACCAACAATGAGGATTAATCCCTGGCACAAGAGTGTGCTCTTCTTCTATAACAAACCCTAGTGAAACTATAGGGAGAGATAGTGAACCACAAGAAGATGATAGAACCCCAAAATATTTCCTTCCTTGCCTTAGTTAATCCTTCCTTGAAAAGTGTGCACCACTTGAGAGAGAAGAGTTGTTGTGATAAGTGAACAAATGAAGAGTGAAGCATTTTATTTATATTCTTCTTTTCACTAGATTTTTCTACAATTGTGTCATCTTGTGCACTTTTATTTGAGGCCGACTTCACTAGTTTGGCATTCATTTCTTATTTATCTTTAATTTGGCTTGTCTTCTTGTCTCCATTTTCTTCTAGAGCTTTTTCAATGTTCTTTGGTAATTTTTCAATGGTCTTGACTTCTTGGATATTTCTTCATCATAGAAAAGTTATCCTTGTTGATGTCTTGTCACATGACGATCACATTCTTCCATGTAGAGCTCTAATCTAGATTTGATTGTACTCTGAACCAATGTCAAATACAACATTAGATTAGACTTTGTCTCCACTACAAGGGATGAAATACCTTATCACATCAACAGGTGAACTCACTCTACTAGAATATATCACTCCTTCACAAAGCACTCCTTCATGGAGTATGCAATGTGACCTCTAGCCTCCTATCACTCAAGCCAAACCACATGACAAGACATAAGCGAAGAATCTGAGCCACAAAACACAAATAGTCCATTCACATGATTATATTAGGGCTATGAAGGGGCCATTGTACCTAAGTTTCGAACCCATCTGGGAGAATGATCTACATAATGTTTTCCCGATGCTAAAACCTTGGAGAACATCAACACTGCCTCTCAACGAGGGAGACATTATGCATCATACCAAGCTGCTTACTTGGTGAGAATGTCCTTCAGTACTGCATCTGTACTACATTTTCATTTATACGGTACTTATACTGCATTTGCATATGTAATGGATATGCATCATGTCTGTACTGCATCTGCATCTATACTCTGTTTGTTTTGCAATTGCATATGTACTACGATGTCTTTACTGCAACTGCATCTACACTACTATGTATGTACTGCAACTGCATCTACACTACTATGTATGTATTGCAACTACATATGTACTACCACATTGGTATCTAGGCCATTCACCTCTTGTGAATGTTTCCACTCATCTATCGACTCATCACAATGTCTGGGCCACTCATCTCATATGAATGTTTTCCTTCTCATCTATAACACCATCACGATGTCTGGGCCATTCATTTCTCATATGAATGTGCACATACTCATATGAACCATTAATTTCTCATGAATGTTTTTCAACTTATCTGACCCATTCATTTCTTATGAATGTATGTCTTCTCATATTCACAATTTTGCACATCCATCAATGCTCCCTCTCACTCATAAAGGTATTCTCCATCATGCCAATCTTGTACCTAAAACATACAAAATTTTCTTGGACAAAGGCTTGGTGAGAATATCGGTTATCTGCTTTCCCGTGGATATGTACTGGATCTTTGTTGCTCCCTTCTGTTCCATGTCTCAGATGAAGTAATATTAAATCTTGATATGTTTCGACCTGACATGGAACACTCTCACAGTGTATCATAGTAATCTCTAGCTCTTGATCAAGTAATGATTTCAAATCCACACCACTTTGCGAGTTGTAACAGTAGCTACATAATACTTTGTTTCTATTATATTGAGTGCGACAAAAGTATGCTTTCTGCTAAACCAATATATCATGGTTGATCTTAAGCTGAAGCAACATCCTGAGGTGCTCTTTTTGTCTATTACACTCTCGCTCAGTTAGAATGTGCATAACTCTTCAGCTTCACTTCTCCACCTGAGAAATATCTCAATCCATATCCAATTGCACCATGAAGGTACCTCAACACATGCTTTGCTACAACCCAATATACATGCTCATGTACAACCATAAATTGTCTCAGGGTTTTCACTGCAAAGCAAGTATTAGACCTAGTGTTAACCAGGTACATCAAGGATTTAGTCAACTGCACACCAAATATGAATCTCAAGCATAACCACTTACATTCTCCTGATTTGTCTTCATATTAGGATTCATCAAATCTGAATATGAAGAGGAATCACTCAGTTTCTTATATTTTTCATCATAGGTATAGCCATGGACTTACATTCCATTGTCTTGAATCTCTCAAGATCTCAATTATATACTCCCTCTGTCTGAGGAATATCTCATCTAGTCTCTACCACACATATAATCTCAAGAAGTAATGCATCAAGCTAAGACCCTTATATCTTGAGCTTAGAAGCCGACTCCTCTTGCACTTGACACTGCACTTCTCTATTTCTGCAATGGAACAGATCATTAATATACAACACCAAGATCACTATATAACCAATAACAACCTTGTAGTAAAGGTTGGAATCCACATCACTCTTGGTGCAATACATGCTCATTAATTACATGTTTATCTTGACATACCAAATACTAGGTTCCAACTTGAGTCCGTATCAAGTCTTCTTTATCATAAACAAGTTGTATTACAATTATTCAATCTGCGTTGGAACATGCTACTCCCTCTGCATCTGAGTATCTCCGCTATGTATCTGAGTATCTTACAATGAAGCAATTTGTTGCCTTCTCATGAGTCATCTATGTTGTTGATCATAACTGCATGGTTGATCTTATAGATATGCTTAGAAGTTATCATTAACTTCCCTTCTAATCTCGATCCTATCTCCCTGAAAGTATCGCTGGGAGTTGTATGCCTTCTTGCATCTTGCAAGGTATCATGAAGTTATGCTAGCTTCTTCCTGATCATGCATTATCTTTCTGTAGATCCACTGGTTTTGTTGGATTGACTGTCTTGTCTAGATAGTCAGAAGGATGATCACTGTACCAGAGGGACAGTCATCCTTTGGGTCTTCCTGCTCCTTACTATCAAACTCTTCTAGATTTGAAGGCTCTCATCTTCGTATTTGTCTTCCTTGGTAGATGAGTACATTTTGGACAACCAAGGATTCTTCTTGTTTCTCTAGTGTGAATGTTTCCTCAGAAGCCTTGTCCTCAATCTTCGGTGAGGACACTTGATATGAGAATAACTATTGTACTGGAAACATTATGGATCAACGTTTCAATGAACCTATTTTGAAACACATGATAGAAATATATGTAAGGGTTAACCATTAATAAATCAAACAGTTATGTTATTCATCCACAATAGAATTCAAAGTTAAGCAATGAAAACTTATAATACAAAGTATAAAATATTTATCTTTGTTTGTTTGGTTGATTCCCTCTTGATCTTTGTCTCCTTGCAAAAATCAGTGGAATCCTCGAATATTTTATCTTATTTCTTGTCAAAAGATCATTGAAGACTACAACCTAGGTCTTCAAAAATCACCAATGACAATCATACAATACAACACATCATTCAAAGATAATGTTGTCATTGGTGCATATATAGAGTGTACTAAAAGAAGTACTCCTTTCAGAGATCATCTCCAATTTCCTCAAGCTTGTTTTCTTTTGCCTTCTTTAATTGAGGCTCATTAACACTAGTTGTTGATGCATGTTTCTTTTTCTTCCTTTTCTCTTGAGTACATTGATAAGAAAAGTGACCAAAATTCTGACAACTGTAACCCCTTCTTTTTGAAAGATCCTTCTTCTTCCCTTTAGCTGGAGTTGATCCTTCACTTGTACTCTTCTTTTCGAAATTTCTTGTTCCTTTTACTTTTTCTTGCATGAGCTGCAAGAGCTTGGTTTTCTTCTTCTTGAGGTTTCTGTGAGTTATTCTTGGCTAGTACTATGGCCTCCTCTTGAACACGATCAACCCATAGTCAATTAGACTTAGGTAACTCCTCTCTACCACAAACACTCTCAATAAATGATTCCCATGAGGAAGGGAGTCCACTAATAGCTACCATAACAATATTTGCATCTTCAACAAGGTCTCTAATGGCTTTAATATGATATCTTAATTGGGAAACCTTCATAAAGTAGGTGGCAACTGAACCTAAGTTTGTCATTTTATGTAATCGAGTTGATTTCTCAAGGCTAGTCTTCTACTAGTTGTTTTTCTTTCGAACAATCCTACTAAGGCTTCATACATTGCTTTGGCATTTTTTAACTCAAAAATATGAGGAATCAAGCTGTATTTTACATAATCCATCAAGATTCTCTTTGCTTTTGCTTCATTCTTCTTGTATTTAGGTTTCTCCCCATCATCTTTTGGTTCTGAGATATCCTTATTTACATAATCCTGGATTTCATTCTCTTCCAAAACATAGAGTATTCTTGTTTTCTAGGATCTAAAATTTGAAGCACCATCCAATCTATCTTCTGCTCTAAGAATAGACACTATTTTTATAAAATCTAAAAATATGACCTAGAAACCCTAGATGGAGCTAGGTCAAAAATGAAGTTTGCCAAAATTGAAATCTACCTCCATAGATAGATGCACCCTCTAAGGGCGAGTTCCTATATGCTAAGATGGAACCCAATATGTGGTCAGAAAGACTTAAAATTGGAAGCCCTACTTGTTGACCTTGGCAGAAATCAAGTCAAACTTGAAAATTCACCATACTGAATTCAACTTCCACATATAAGTGTGCCCTCTTAGGGTGAGTTCCACAGTGCTCCTTTCAAGTCCAATCTATGGAGAGAAGTGTCTAAATTTGGAAGCCCTAGTTTGTAGGTTAGGGCATAAACACTCTCTAAGAATGGAATCTATTCAGAACTGCTTTGATACCATGTTGAATTTTAATCCAATTTTTAATCCTTCGTTATTGTTTCACAAGAATTCTTCAATCATTTATTTCATCCCACAATTTCATTGCATATCAATATCTACTTGCAGTGGCAAATAAAACAAGGATAATTGAAAATATAACCATCCATAAGAGACACAAAGATTTATCCTAAGAAATCCAAATGAGAGAAAAACCCATCGAACTTTTCTTAGAATAAAATCCATCCAATACAAGATCAATACCAATCATGAGTATCAATCCCTAACACAAGAGTGTGCTCTTCTTCTACAAAAAACCCTAGTGAACTTCTAGAGAGAGATAAGAGAACCACAAAATATTTCCTTCCTTGCCTTAGCTAGGCCTTCCTTGAAAAGAGTGCAACACTTGAGAGAGAAGATTTGTTGTGATAAGTGAACAAATGACATGTCAAACACTTTATTTATATTCTTATTTTCACTAGAAGTTTCCACAATTAGGTTGGCTTTTGCACTTTTATTTGGGGTCGACTTCACTGGTTTGACATTCATTTCTTATTTATCTTTAAGTCAGCATGTCTTCTTGTCTCCATTTTCATCTAGAGCTTCTTCATTGTTCTTTGGGACTTCTTCAATGGTTTATATTGACTTCTTGGACATTTCTTCATCATAAAAAGTTATCCTTGTTGATGTCTCATCACATTCCAATCACATTCTTTCATGTAGAGATCTAATGTAGATTTTTCCATACTCTAAGAAGTCCTAGATACTTCTTAGAGCCAATTTCAAATACAAAATTAGATTAGACTTTGTCTCCACTACTAGGGATGAAATCCCTTGTCACATAGACAAGTCAAATCACTCTACTAGAATATATCACTCCTTCATGGAGTATGCAATGTGACATCTAGCCTTCTATCACTCAATCCAATCCACATGACAAGATAGAGGCTAAGAATCTGATTCACAAAACACATATAGTCAATTCACATGACTATATCAACGTTGTCAATGGGCTATCATGGGTTGCGAACCCATCTAGGAGAATGATTTATAGAATTTTTGTGTGATGTTGAAACCTTGAAGAAAATCAATACACACCCCAATAGTCAAGCGTTTGTATATAGGTATGATCACTCCGTTCAATTTATAGCTTATCAAGCAACCATAATGAGATATCAATCTCCACCAGCATATGGCCAACTCGCCTGTCAATACCCCAAAGGACCTCCTCCTCAACATACAAAAACTTACCCAAATGATTTCCCATCATAGAGAAAGCCTCCTAGTTCCACATAGACACTGGAAATCTAGGCATCAAAACCTATAAGTGTCTAAAGCAAATGTTTTATGTACATGGGATGAATGTCAAATGCCACCTCTTAATCATATGACTCCCATGATCCTTTAACGAAGTCCTATGAAAAATCAAGGATGCATACTCCTCTTTATGAAATACGAAACCATATCATCCCTTTGGTAGAATAGATATCTCCATAACATAACTACTTAGCAGCTTCCAAGATGCCTCCACCCACTCAGAATTATCACAGCGATTCGTTACTTTGTAGATGGATTTTCCAACAGGATCCATCAATGAAAAACTCACCATGTTTTCGAGACAAACATCCCGACCAAGAACCATTTTACTACCACCCAGACTAAACTTCCACTTCTTAAAATGTTTGAAATTCTCACTGTTATGTCTTGATCTAAAGTAATTTTCAATATGGGAGGGTGCACCCAAGGAGAAACCTCCACAAGATGAACTGGGCACATTCACAGTCAAGTCCTCACCACCACCAGATGCATTAGACAAGCTCAACAAGTGTGCTCCACCTCTGCCAAGAGTCGGAGAACCAACCTCAATACTGGGATCCACCTCAACCACCGATCCATTCAAAATGTCCCCCAAGCACCCATCTATATAATCATAGACTACCCACTTCCCCACATATCACAAGACGCCAGTTTGGATTGGCCTTCTTAGTAGATAGCCCAATATTTATCATTTGGATTAATGATACCCTTATGCTCCCACCTCTCATCATATGTCGCGTCATCATCTCCAACCACCTCACCAACCACAAGGAGTGTCACATCAACCATCACACCTCACACACACCATATCCCTCCCACACCCCAGAATGAGGCAAAACCCCAATCCAACGGAAACCACCAAAAGCCGACATCCAATCCATAACTCATTGGACCCTATATTATTCAACAACCAACAAAGGCGTAAAAAATGCTCAACAATAACAAAGAGAGATATGTGTAATCCCCCTAAAAGAAAAACAACCAAATGTCACTAATAAGAAGAAGGGAAGATTCATAACAAAGCTCATAACAACAACATAGTCCATGAGTAAGCCACATTGCCTGCATCGATTGTTATAAAACCTAACCCTAACGCCATAGCTCCCCCATGACGATTCACTAAACTAGCATAGTCACTTCCATACACTCATTTTAATACATCACTTTTGAAGAAATCACTTTTTTTTTCCATATGAAAATAACTATACTTTAAATTGGAAAAGTTTATATACAAAGACCAAGAGAGCATCGATTTCTTAAAGCTCTCCAAAGTAGCAAGAAACTCCCCAAAAAAAAAATATTACAACAAAACACCAAAATGCGAGCAAGAAGCCACCATAAAAAAAATCTGAGTCCTAAGACCGATCAATCCAGAATAACAAAAATGTGTCAGATCTTAACTTGAAAGGCCATCCCAGAAAACCCAAAGGTGCACCAGCCCAAAGGGAGGAGCAAAAATATCCAAAAGCATGGAAAAAGAAAGCTGCGATAAACTAACAAGCAAAAAGTGTTTGAACCTGTAACAAATCCAAACACTAAGGCTGGGAGAAGATCAATAAACAATCTTCAGACACTAGCGCATCCTCAGCCCATAATTCAATATGAAAAACTCCTTCAACAACGAGAATACCTCGTCTGGCTAAAGAATCTACCTACTCATTGAATTCCATGTAGATGTGAATGATAGATAAATTTGTATACTCATCGGCCAGTTCTTGAATAGAGGACAACCATAACTAAGGATAAAAAGCTTGAATGGAGCCTTTTTTCCTAGCCTAGTTGACAATCATCAAGGAGTCCCTTGCCACTTGTTCCAAGCTTATAGGTCCTGTTTTAGCAAAGTAAAGGGCTATCCAAAGCCCCATGAGTTCCCCTCTAGTGTTAGATCCTAGAATGTAGTTGAGCCATAATTTAAATAGAAAAGATTTGTCTAAGACAATAACTACACCATCACCACAATGCTTTCCTGAATCTTGAGAGGCACCATCAAATTTCACAATATGCCGTTCAACCAAAATTGGAGGATTTTTGGAAATGTTGTCTTGATTGCAAATTGTTTGAGTTATTTCCATATTGAAAAAAGGAGGAAATCGCTTTATTGGCATCCTTGTCAATAGAAAAACTTTTGCTTTCAAAGACCTTTAAGTTCCTCGCATTCTGAATTTCCCAGACTATAAAACAAGCCAACTTTCCCCATTGAGGAAAGTGATTAAACCAATTCAGCAAACAATATGGGAAGGAATTTTTCCTCTAGTTAAAACTTAAGTTGCAAGCTCTACACACTAAGTTCCATAACTAGGCTGTGATAGGACAAAATATTATCAAATGTACCACCAATTCTTCATATCCTGCACAAAGGGGACACATGTTTTCTCCAATAAAGCCCTTTTTTTGTAAGTTATCCCTTGTGAGTATTCTATTTTCTAGTGTGATCCATGAAATTTTTTTGACATATGAGTAACTTTCCATTTCCAACATTTCCTGTACCACTAATTGTTTTCCACCACCACCACTGATAATATAACATCATATGCCAGCTGGGTGGTGAGGAGACCTATTTAAGTATTCCATGTCCATTTGTTGGAATCGTTTTCCTCTGGATGTTGGACATTTCCCCTATAAAGACCCATAGTGAAATTAGACCATTCCTTGACCATTTTACCTATAAGATCCAGCTGAAATGCCTCGATCCAGATTGGAGCAGCAAGAAAACCCCTAATACCAACCGCACACTAATTCAATGTGCAGTATTATTGATGCCTAGAAAATCCCACGTACTGACAGTAGGGATTCTCCCCAATCATCGCTCCCAATTAGATCATTTACTATTTGGTATGGGGAATCCGTCCGGTTAGCGCCTCGACTACCGTAGAATTAAAAGAGTATTTTAATTTTGTTTTACCGGTCACTTGCATTTAGTTTAGGCACTTGCATTTCATCCCAAAATATAAAATCACATAAACGGTGGAATGGGTCCTTTCAATCTCAAAGTGTAGATCAATTATTTAGATAACATATACTCCACCAGGCCTCCGACAATTGGGTTTTCACCTATCAAGATTGAACAATCGTTTCCAGTTAGCCAAGCTAACCAAACTGCGATAACCGGAAAGGATGCCATCAAGTTGGACCAAATATTTGAAACACCTGTTTTAGATTTATTTTGAGATCTTAACCACTGGGTGAGTGATATTTTTTTAATATACTTTTCTTTTATGACTTCATCCCATAAACTTACTCCAAAAATTACACGCCATAAACTCTTGGCTGAGAGGGATTTTGCAAAAAGAAAAATCTTTTTTAAGGACCAACTGCCCAATATTTTTGGAGGAGACATCTTCTCCCATTCCACCAAATGGAATTTTGTGTTTGCTTGATTCTCTAAACCATATAAAATTGAACATTTTTCTGTGAATGCATGATAGAATGGACTTTGGAATTTTACATAATGATAACTATAAACTGATATATTTTCCAGCACCGCTTTAGCTAGAGTTAATTTGCTACCAATTGAGAGCCATTTCCAACCCCAATGGTGAATTCTTTTATTGAATATGTTTAAAATCCATTTCCAATCATTTGCCAAAAAACCGTTTGGTTTGATGAAGTATCCTATATACTTTGTACTTCTACAATTTCCTTAACTTGGAAAGGCATAATCTTCATAATGTCTGCTAAAGATTTGTTTCCAGCATTGTTCTTCGAAAATATAGATTTTGAGGAGATAATCATCATTCCATATGACTGATATAATAAGGATTGAAATTGTTCCATTCACCTTCTAGGGCCACAGCGGACAACATTACATTGTCAACAAAATGAAGATGGGTAATGGACATTGAGGAAGAGATTCTTACCCCTCTAATATTGTAACCATCCCTTGCTTTTATGATTAATCAACTTAAGCCCTCAATTATAATACAAAATAATAATGGAGATAGAGGGAAACCTTGCCAAAGCCCCCTACAGCTTGAGAAGAATTATGTGTTAGACTCCAATTATCAAGACCGAATAATTAACTGAAGTTACGCATGCCATTATCCATTTTAAAGCTTTCCATGGAAGACCAATCTGCAAAAGAGCCTGGCATTCTGAGAAATCCCCAATTTACCTTGTCATATGCTTTTGTCAAGTCCAATTGAAGAACCATGGCATTGAGGTTTCTACATTTTTTGCTGTGAAAAACCTCCTGGTCTACCCAATAACATATAGGATCTACCTATTTTCTAGAAACCTAAAGTATTCCCTAGAAATGGGTCTGGATAGGATTGGTCTAATTCTTCTAGCAATTGTTTTTTCTATGATTTTATAAATCATGTTACATAATGAAATAGGCCTAAAATCCTGGAAGGATGATGGATTTTAAGTTTTTGGAAATAAAGCAATAAATGTAGAATTTAGAGCCATAGAAAGTTTACCAGATTGCCTTGATTCTTCCACCACTTCAAGAATTTATACTCCCATGATATCGAAAAATTCCAAGAATAGTTAAACATTCCAGCTGTCTGACCCTGGATTTTTTTATTTGGCTCATCCTTTAAGCACCTTCTCGATCTCTTTCGAGACTACCGATTTAATCACCTATGCACCTTCTTCCTTGGAAAAGAACCAAGGATATTCCTTAATTACTTTGATCTCATCAATAAATGGAGCTACACCAGGATCTTGATAAAATTCTTGGAAATAGTTTACTGCTTCTCCCTGTAGAAGATATGATTCCCTTAACCATTGAGCTTCTTCATTTTTTACTGTCCAAATTGAAATATGAACCCTACGACTTCCTGCATATTTGTGGAAGAAATGGTTGTTTTGGTAACCTAACTCGACCCATATTGACCTACTTTTAAGATGTCATGGCTCTTCTTCTATACTTAGAATTTTCATTTTTTCTTGTTCCAAATCAACCAAAGATTCCCAGATCTGAAAGGAAAAAGAGCGTAATATATTTGACATGTTTCATCGCTGAATTTGATCCTTAGTCCTCTCCAAATCCTGTTTTTGACCTTTCTTCCGTGTTCTTTCCCATTTTTGAAACTCCTGCTTCATAAATTTTAGTTTTTGCACAAAATGGTGAGAGGAAAAGGTGTTTATATCTTCTTTATAGTTTTGACAAGATTCACGGACCATTTTTTTTAAATCTTCTTCCTGCAACCATGCATGGTTAAATTTGAATGGATAGAAATTCCTTTTGCTTTCAAATTCAAATTCCAAGAAAATAGGATCGTGGTCTAATATTGCATTATTCCACCCAAGATCTATACATGTGCAAAGATCCCATGAATTTCACTGCCAACAAAAACCTATCTATTATTTTAGCTACACCCTCTTGTTCTAATCTTCCATTCCTCCGAGTAGGGGAAATTGGGGTAGGTTCTATATCATACAATCCCACATGGGAGAATATTTCCAAAAAATGATTACTTAAATTATCCATTCTTGCATTATGACCCAAAATATATGATGGGGATAAGGTAAGGTTAAGTCACTTGCAAGTATCAAATTTGGAAATTGTAGAAAACCTTCTTTAAATGCACTATCCCAAAATTCTTTCCTTTGGATGTAGGGAGCATAACAATTAATTAAATTGACTTCCCCTATAAAACCCATAAGGCTTTTGCTTAGGAGGATTCCGATCGATATACCAAAACCATATAAAGTTTTCAATTTGGGGTTCCACACTGCTAACAGGCCACTTGACTGACCTTTTGCATTCATTGAAATTACAACCCAACCTTTTTTAATTTATGGACAAAAATTATTGATTTCTCAGTCGAGACCATAGTCCCTTGGAGAAAAACAACTATAAGATCCTCTTTCTCTATTAGTATCTTGAAGGCAATCCTTTTTGGGAGGCCTCCCACTCCCCTTATATTTAAGGACATTATGATCATTTTTTAACTCTTTCCTGTGCTTTGAGATCTCTAAGAGACCAAGAGTTTTCGAGTGGAAACTATTCCATTGCATCTTGAGAAGATGACTAAGGGATTCTTTTTTCACCAGAATATTTGAATTTTGCTTTTCTTACACTTCTAGTTTAAATTGGGGAGAAATCATGTTTAAGGCCCCCAATCCGAACCCCTTTATGGTTTATATTTTATGGAGTCTCTTTACTTTTTTCACCCTCCAAAATAAACCTGACCAGATCCCTGAGTGGAATGTTGCGTTAGAGAACAGGATCGCAGAGCAATAACAATAAATAAGATGCAAATAATAAACACATAAACACATTACAAGAGAGACATCAATATAATGTGGTTCACCCAAGATGGGCTACGTCCACATAGAAATTGCCAGTCCTTTATTATTATATTGTCCCACGAAATGAAGGGATACAACCTACATCACACCCGCTGCACTTCCTCTTCACTCTCTCACAATATCTCTCACACAATCATAAAGATCAGTTTTTACCATGCTACAATACAATGCATATTCATATTATAATGCCTTCCTTTTATAAAGGGAATACCATGGGAGATTACCGAGGGCTTCCCAAAAACCATGGGCTCGTAAATCACCCATTATTAACTAAGTCATGATTCTAAATTACAACATTTTACAAGGCATTTTTTCCTAAAATTTCGCTATGGGGCATTTCCCCTGAACCCCCGGTGAGGGGAAATCCCATCACACCCCCTGTCATGGTACTGAGATCCAAACATGGCTAAAACACTAACTCTTGAATTAGGAATATTAGGATTCACAATGAGCATGTTGCCAATATATGATTGTAAAGGGATTTATTTTGCAACTTCCAAATAAGAAGGAGCTAGGCCTCTAATAAGAGATTGGGCATACATTTCCACTAACCCTTAAGAACTTGAGTGAATTGAAACCCCTGGAAGTAAGGATTGGATAACTAGATTAGCACAAAATTACTTAGAGTTCTCAGTAGAAAGTAAAGGATAACCCTCCCCCAATTTCTCTATTTGACTGAATGATAAGATCAGGAAAGTCTGACCTATAAAATTATCAATTCCACAATATCTTCTGGCTAGATTGAACCTCACAGAGAAAGATGAATGAAGG
The DNA here is from genome assembly GCA_001517045.1 of Pseudotsuga menziesii. NCBI lineage: Eukaryota > Viridiplantae > Streptophyta > Pinopsida > Pinales > Pinaceae > Pseudotsuga > Pseudotsuga menziesii. Next base: position 48,956 of record LPNX011149970.1, read on the forward strand.
AGGATGAATTTTAGTGTTTAGAATTATTAAACATGCATAGTGAAATTCATCAGACAAGAGGGGCGAATTTGACAACATAAACTGGACACAATAATCACTAATCTGTATGTAATACATCCATGATACAAAAGAGGGAATTCAAATCCTCTAGGAGTGATTTGAATCCCTGACTCTAGACTGACTCCAAGCATAGCTAACCTAGGAAAAATCATGACTAAATACTCTCTAGTGCATCTCTAGACAACTGAAACAATTAATAGCTAGTTAATTGACCATGGTAGGTGAGTAAAGGGGCATATCTCCTCAAATCATGCAAAGGAGGCGCTAAGCTAACTTAGAGTGAATTGAATGTGGCCCATCATAGCATGACTCAACACTAACTAGGGTGAACTGATGGTGGAACTCCCGTAACTTAGTGTGGTCTCCTAAAATATAGGGATTGGTATATGGAGCTCCTAGATTGGTGCATGAGGGCGCATCAAGTGGCTAGTGGGCCCCAAATAATATCTTCATAAAATAATGAAATTGATAATGACATCCTAAGTTAGGAATCTGATAAATAAACTAAGGTGGTGGACAAGGGAGGATTAATGATCCTAACANACACCTCTGTAGAGTAGTAATGCAATGTGACGGTCCTTATGTGCACTAGTTCCTTGATACAATGCATGTGAACCTCTCCACCTTCTTCCAATATGATACCATATAGGAAAATAATTTTTGTTGCTTTTGCAGCCAAACTTGCACCTTTCGAACCTTTGTGACAGTATGGAAGAGTTCAACTTGGGATGCCATGCCCTGGAGGCTTGCTTGAGCCCATACAATGGTTTCCTTAGCTTGCATACCAAGGAAGAATAATTGGTGTACCCCTTAGGCTATTCTGTGTAGATTTCTTCTTATAATTTATCTTGTAGAAAGGCACTTTTCTCTCTTCTCTTTGTAAGAACAGAGACATGATCCAATGTCTCATTATTCTGCAGTGATTCATATTCCTCATCCAAGCATGCCTGCCATTTTGGATCGTGGCAAGCCTCTTTGTAGGACTGTAAATTTGACCCCACCATCATGTTGCAACTCTTTGGGAGAATATAACATCTCTCTGGGAGAAGTGAATCTGTATGATATAGTACAAGGTTATCATCTTGAAACTGAGATATGATTCTACTTCTGTCAGATGGATCCCCAACCATGTCCCCAATAATTTAATGACTTTATGACCCCATTTAGGCCTAGGATTGGGAGAAACAACTGGATCTGGATTTGAATATGCTTGAACTTCATTCTCAATATCAAGATCTACTTCAACTTGGTCCCTATCTTCGAATTCTATATCTAAATCATCATAAGAAACATGTGTGAATGGTTTAGGTAGAATATATTTACCTTCCCTTTTAATTGGTATTAGATCTCGCAATGGATCTGAGTATGGAAAAAAGTGTGAGAACTCATATGCCTTGGAGGCACGGTTTGTAGCACCTTTAGCTATCAACTTCCTAATAGATATAGCTGAGATCTCAATAGTGTCAGGTCCAAAACCAAATCTTTTTGGCGAACCAGTGTGTGTCATCTAGTAAATAGATAACAAATTTGCTGCTAAAGAAGGTACATACATAACATTTTTGAACATTCCATGTTCTAATTGTATTGTACCCTTCCCTTCAACTTGGATCTGGGTATCATATCCCATGTGAATACTTGGACCATCAATGAGATTTAATGAAGAAAATGGCTCTTTGGAGGCAACCATGTGGTTGGAGGCTCCTAAATATATGAGGAAGGCTTGAGATTTTGAAAATCCATCCTTCAATGCATGGCGTCTCTCATGATCATTGATCTTTTTTTCAGGATCAGTATTCCTTGCACATTATGGGAGGGAAATATGGTGTTGTTCAAGAAGTCTGGGCATTTGATCTATAGTTTTCTTCATATAGTCTTTCTTTGAATGGTTTGCTTTCTTGCAATAGGAGCACTTGGTATTTTCAAACCTCTTATGCTTGTCCTTCTTGGAACCTGAGGCTCCATCTTATGGATCAAAATCCTCCTTTGGTTTGAGTTCAATATTTCTCTTGTCCTTCCCTTTCTGCTTCCCTTTTGCTTGTGCATTTTTGGTCACCCCAGCCGAAAGAGATAGATCTTTGGAGGCTTTTAGGGCTCCCATTTGGATAAACTTATCTTGTTCTTGGATCAAGGATTCAGTGAATGCATCAAGTGAGGGAATTCACCAGTGTGGGGTTGTTAGTCTCCTAGAGTGGAAGGTGGATACAAAAACTGAAAATTTAGGGCCAATCTTGCTCAAAATGGATAGCACTGGTTGCTCATCCTTCTTGTCAATTCCACATTGTTGCATTGCATGACCATAGACTTGCATTTGGTGAAAATTTGTTGGATGGTTTCAAAACTACTGGGTTGAAGACAATCAATTCATTCTCCAAAATATGACCTCTTAGCTCATCCTGCTTGCCAAATAGTGATTCGAGCTTTAACCATACTTCTCTCGGGGTTTTTAATCCATCAAGGTGGAAGAGCAATTCCCTGGAGATATGAATACACATGAAACCAAAAGCTTCTTCCAATTTGTTCAAGTACTTCAATTTCTCTAAAGCTTGTTGGGGTTCGAGCTCCTTTCCCATTGTGACCTTATACAGACCCTTGTTGCCCAACGCAATATGCAGATCTCCCCTCCAGTCCATGTAATTGAAGGGTGTGAGGATCCTTGGTGTCAAAGTAGATGAATTCTCCATTTTACATCTTCAGGAACAACTTAATTCTTCTGAATTCTTCACAAAACTTGCATAAAAATATCAATGCGAAGGTAAACCATCTCTGTAGAGCTCTGATACCATGTAAAATTATCAATTCCAAAACGTCTTCAGGTTAGATTGAATCTCACAATGAAAGAAGAATGAAGGAGGAAGAATTTGAGTGTTTAGAATTGTTAAATATGCATATTGAAATTCATCATACAAGAGGCACAAATTTGAAAACGTAAAATTGACACAAAAATAATTAATCTATATGTAATACATCCATAATACAAAAGAGGGAATTTGAATCCTCTAGGAGTGATTCGAATCCTTGACTCCAGACTGACTCTAGACATAGTGAACCTAGGAAAAATCACCACTGAAGACTCACTAGTGCGACTCTCGACAACTAAAACAATTAAGAGTCAGTTAACTTACCATGGTAGGTGAGCAAAGGTACTTATCTCCTGAAATCATGGAAAGGAGGCGCTAGGCTAACTGAGAGTGAACTGAATGTGACCCATCGAAGCATGACTCAATATTGACTAGGGTGAACTGATGGTGGAACTCCTGTAACTCAGTGTGGTCTCCTAAAATATAGGGATTGGTCTCTGGATCTCCGAGATTGATGCATGGGGGTGCATCAAGAGGCTAGCGGGCCCCATATAATATATCCATACACTAATGAAAGTGATAATGACATCCTAAGTTATGAAACTGATAAATAAACTAAGGTGGTGGACAAGGGAGCATTAATAATTCTAACACGACCTTTGGATAATACCATGGTTTGTTTCCACTAGATCAATGGGAATCTTAGATTCACGGGAACCCTTCAACAAAAGGCCCCCTTCAGGCCGAGAACCCAATTATGTAAGTCTATACCATGGTAAAAGAAAGGGCCACCATCTATGACTTTCTTCCCTATGAAATCCCCTTTGGTTTCAAGACTTTCGATAAAATTTAACTCATTTTCTAACAAAGATCAAACAAAAAGGGGATCTAGATCTGAAAGCTTACCTAATAGAGAAGGAGGGTTTGAACCATTTGCATGAATTCTGCTAGCTGAAATACCTTCTTTTATGTTTGACTCTCTTGGACATGATTCCGGATCAGTGCTATCGTTCGACGACCAAGAAATAATTTCCTTCGAAGAGTCGTCACATTATGAAATGGAGCTAGATGATGGACAACTTCTTTGCATTTTGAGCACCTGAACGGGATACCCCAATAGTTTAGGGTTTGATAATATGTCTTCCCTCGCCATTCAATCTCCAACTTCTCTAATAAGCCTTTAGCCATTTCGATCTCAACAAGCATCCTCCCAACCCTTTTGTCTATGTCATTTAACATTTCCTCTCTAATATACATAAAACACCCCAAATGGTTTCCTGCTGCTGCAAATGCCTCTTTATTCCACATAGATAATGAAAAACCTAGGAGATGAACCAATAAATGACGAAATCTTATTCGTTGGATTTATGGGTAAAACCTCAAAAGCCATATCTTCAATGTTAAACTACTGTTTCCTCTTATCAAAGTTTTTTGAAGTATACAAGTCACATGTTCTTCTTTCTTGAAAATAAACCCATACCACCCTTTTGGAAGGATCGAAGGCTGGTTTGTAACCAATAATATGAGCCCAAACAAAGGATGTCCACTGAGCAATGTCATTTACCCACCATGGCTTTTGGTGACATACATACAATACCCTCCAAGCCCACATCTCTCCCAAGAACCATCTCAAAACCTTCCTCTCTAAGCTTCCATTTGCCAAATTTTTAACAACACCAGAAACCCTTGTAGAGTTTTTAATGTTTGTACTAAATATTTTGTTACTAGTATTAGGGTTTGTAATATTTTGGGTAGACTGTGGTTGTTTAAGTTCACATACCCCTGATTGATTACCCTCCAACGGCTTCGTAATAACCCCAGAGTTCATTGACATGAGTTGAACCAGGGTGTATATGGAGAGATATTGGTTAGAGCTGTGTTGTTTGGAGCTAATATCGGCTTTCCCATTTTGTTACCCAACACAACCTCCTTATTAACCTTTGGTTCCAACCCTAATGGGAGCAACTTCCCAATTTCCCATCATTTGTCTGCATCTAACTATTTTTGGTATTCGAAGAAACCTCACAACGTGTACCTTCTATGGCATGCACCCGCAACAGGTTAAAATATTCCTTATCTAGTTTAGAACCCCAGAATTTAGCCGCCATTCGTCCGACAAAGCGTCATTGTCACTAGGCTGCTGAATTCCACTTGGTTCCATTGGAATATTTGACATGCTAGATATACAAAAACACTCATCGTCGAGTGTTTTTTCTACCTTTCCGGAAACCCCTTATTGCAGTTTCATATATCTTTCAAAGACCAAGACTTTACTAGTTTTTTTAACTTTCAGGACTCTTTACAACAATCTTGAAACTTAAACTACCCTCAAACTAAAAAACTAGCTTGCTTAATTGATTTCGAAGATACTATGATCCACCACAATTCTTGCAGTCTCGATCAACAAACCCTAGCCATTTGAAACCCTCAACTCTCCATTCTACATCAAAACTCTCCACTCTACATTAAAAAGGTTGAACATTTTAGTTGGAGAGCAATTTGCTTTATCATGTCTTTCAACCAAAACTGATCAATTACAATATAACCCTACCTACAAGAGGCATAATAATGTCTCCAATTAAACAAATCACTTATATTCAAATCCATACACCCATTTCAATAATCAACACCATAATTATATTCAAATCCATAAACCCATTTTAATACATCAACACTTTAGTTATATTCAAATCCATACACCCATTTTAATACATTAGCACCCTAGTCTATCTTAAAATCCACATAATACATATTATAAAATTTAAAACATTTTTTGTTCATATCTACATAATCATTTTAACATAAATGGTTTATGTTCACACCTGCATTTTAAAACATGTGCTTATGTTCAAATCCACATTATTGCATTTTAAGCCACTTATGCTCAAACCCACTGACTCAACTTGTGCCAAGCTTCAAACTTGGCATTCAATCAATGGCTGTCACAGACTCACCCAATACACTGCTCAACTGGAAAATAATTCATGTTCCAGGGGAGCTTCCAAATTCGCAAGAAAAAGAAGCTACAGGTATGTATATTTCTTCAAAATCATACCCATTGTTTGCTTAAAATCATCGCCCTTCTCACAGTAATTCAACAGCTTTAAATGACGAGGATGAAGGCTGTAGAGACTTCCACTGTTTTTTTCACTTTCATGGAGCTCTGGATTACAAATGCGAGTTTTTTTGTTTTAAATATCTCAGGCAGATTTTGAGCACTTAGCTTAGCTTAGGGCATGATCTTAGCAATGGTCATTATACGGACAAATTGAAGTTTATGGCAGAGGTCGTACGTTAGATTTGCTGGTCTGCAAACCCATAAAATTCTTCGGGTGAAAATACTGCATTTTTTGACTATTTAATAAAAAAACCCACACCGGTGTTTGCCCTAGCTACGTTTACATACGTACTCACAGAAACACCTGTTGAAAAACTTTGCTCGGGCCGGAGTGTAAGAGTTCGACATGGACTCAAGAAAAGCTTTGTAGCAGAAATCATTCAAAACAAGGCTTGCTTGGCGGGCTACTCTGTCTTACGCCAGTTTAAGAGTTCGACTCGGAATGGAAAAAAACTTGGGAGCAGAAATGGTTCAAAATAAGGATTTAAACGACTTGGTGAGGCTAGAGCGTAAGAGTTCAACTTGGACTGCGGAAAAAACTCGACAGTATAATTTGGTGCTAGGGAAATTTTCCATCCGTCCGACCCACAAGTTTTCAAGGTTCCCACTCACTGCTGGCGAGTTTGGACGCACTGGCAGAGAGTCATACCTAGGAGCACTAGCAAGACTTGGCGCTCATGAGAGAGACAGAGAGCGTGTTAATGTGAAATGAATTAAAAAATGTATGGATATGCTATGGAATAAGATAATATTGTGGACATCACATAGATGGCAATCATTAGCCAAAGAGGGCCCATGAAGCATGCCATTGAAACTGTGAACGATGTTAGTACCAGAGTAAGGGTGGATGCTATCTCATGACATTTGGATGCTATCTCATGACATTGGAACTGTGGACAATGTTAGAACCAAAGGGTGGATGCTATATCATCAACCCAAGGACTTGCACCTCATAGCCAGCATATAGATTGGCAAAGCTTTTGGAGAGAGAGATCTTCTGAAAACATCCACAAGGCTAACTGGCCTATGTGACTGAACAACATATTTCTCATTGGTGAATTTCTTCTATGAAGTAAGAAAACAGAAATGTGAGGAAGAGAATATCCCAGAAGCAGATACTGGTCAATTGTTGTGTTGCTTATCAGGATTTGCTGCCATAGGTGTGTCACTTGCTTTGGTTGGGTTGGCTCTGACTGATTTGTCTCTAAAGCACATCATCTTTGTTGCCCTTTTTGTCACGTTCTCTACTCATGACCCCCATAATGCTGCCTCCCAACTGTTGTCTTCTAATGTTGCCCCCTTCCTGATGTGGTTATACACCTCATAGTGGAGTAGGAAGTGTTTCTATATCTCCACCTCTCATTTACTACAAACATGACATGTCTTGATCTCCCATTCCTCCGTTAGTCCTTCTAACTACCCGTCTGATACCTTAACCTATGTGAACTTATTCTTAATTGGGCCATTATTTGTTCTTCTTTACAAGGGATGTTTATTTTCTATTATTCTTATACTCTGATTTCATTTTTTAGGTTGAAGTTGTCTATGTTGTGTCGCTAGCTCTGTTTAGTATCTGGTTTCCATTTGCCATTTCTGTAGCATGCTTGTAAGTGGATTTTAACTTGTTTTATTTCTTTAATCTACTGGGAAACTTTCCTCCATTATATTCCAACTTTCAAACCACTTCCACTTCCTGCATTGAAGTTCCTAGGCGTTTTTCTTCTCTTGAGGACATTTTGGCCGAACTTGCTAGGTATCTTTTCGCTTTCCATGTTCTCATCAGTTTTTGCCTATAATATCAACATCCTTATTGCCTCCAACGCTATTAGGTACAAACCTACTTTTACTAGAAGAATTATATGGAGTGGTTGCCTTTATTTTGAATTGTTGATTTTTCTGAGCAACATCGAGAGCCCTTCTCTTAGGAGAATGGGACCACTTGGTCTGGGACCACGGTGAAAACTCAACCCAGTGTTGAGTGACCATTCTGTTGAATGGTAGATATCTGGTCTGGGACCATGATATCTTTTCTGCCACATTAGTATGTGAATAATGATCATCTTCTGAATACTGAATCTTCTTCTTCCACATCAGTATGCGAATACTAAATCTTCTTCTTCAACATCAGTATGTGAATACTTAAACATCATCTCTAACATCTATATGTAAATACTGAAACATCATCATTTGCATCATCAATATGCAAATACTGAAACTTCATCATATGCATCATCGGCATGTAAATACTGAAACATCAACAACATCATTAACATGTTAGTGCTAAAGCAACATCATCAATAAATGCTATATCATCATTTGCATTATCAACATAGAGATGCCGAAACATCATCATCATCAACATAAAAATGTTGAAACGATCATCATCATCATCAACACAAAGTGTTGTGACTTCAACCACATCAACATTATCAGCACAGGGTGCTGGGACCACAACCATATCAGCATTATCAACACAAGCTGTTGGGACCACAACTGCATCATCATCATACAAATGCTGAAGCAACATCATCATCAATATCAGTTTAGAAATACTGAAACTGTCTTATCAACATCAGTGTAGAAATACTGAACCTGCCACATCAACATCAGTATGAAAATACTGAACTTGCCACATCAATATCAGTATGAAAATACTGAACTTGCCACATTAGCATTAGTATGAAAATACTGAATCTGTCATATTGGTATGGGAATACTGAAACTATCTCAACAATCATATCAACAACATCAGTATGAAAATACTGAAATCACTTACAACAACATCTTGTCTGACTTACTAACCCTTTTGGGTCGACAATCCTAGTCAGATAGATGGATCTCCTTGGAGACCAAACAAGCCTTGTCTGGCTTACTAACCCTTCTGGGTCAACAAGCCTAGCTAGATATTCCAACCACTTCTTGCCCTCTTACCATCTTGGAGCAGCACCATGGTGAGTTCTCTGGTAGATCCATCCGGGAATTTTGTTTAACTTACTAACCCTTTCGAGTCAACAAGCCTAGTTAGACAGATGGATCTTCTTGGGGACCAACAAGCCCTGTCTGGCTTACTAACCCTCTTGGGCTAAACAAGTCTAGCCAGACATACTAATCCCCCTAGGATCAATAGGCCTCATTTGACTTACTAACCCTTTCGGGCCAACAAGCTTAGCTAGACTTACCCTACTCTAGACTGAGCAACCACCACTGCATCCTTCTACCATCTACCATCACTCCCTCTTTCGAGAGAGGTCCTTTTGGACTACGCCAAGCTTGTCTCGAAAGTATTCAAACTTTACACGAGACAGAGTCTTAGTCAACACATCTGCCACATGTTTCTTTGTAGGAACATACTTGAGCTTTACAAATCCCTTCTGCAACTGGTTCTTTAACATTCTCTTCTTGTACATCCGCAACTGCATTGTACATTCACAACTTGCATCATTCTTCTTTTGTACATCCGCAACTTCATCATTTCTTCTCTTGTAGGTGATTGCATACAATCCTTCCTACAAGTCAAATACAGTTGTGTGATTACAAACATTTCGTAACATATTCATAATGACAAATTCTTATGCATAAAGATATATGCCTTATAATCATGCAACTATTTCCGCTAATGCAACAATCATCTATATCCCGTATACATACAATAACTTTCTATATGCCTTCCATCTTGCCAAGACATTATGTCAGCACGGAGGTTTCATTCTAGATAAGTAGCAATGGAATGTTGTACAACAACATAAGCCACTTACCCATCACCTGCATATTAGTAGTAAACTACAAATATTCTAATATGCATAATACATTTCTTGAATCTAGAAACATATCTATGTACACATCTTGAACAACTAGATATATAGGAAATGACAATTCAAATACTTATCTTTGTTTGCTTGGTATACTCCATCTTGATCTCTGTCTTCTTGAATTACTAGTCTCTGCGAATGTGTTCAACTTCATCATCTGATTCTGAGGACTTGTTCCTATCTTGCTCATGATCGAAAATACTGAGCAAGTCTTCTTACACCACAGATCACATAGGACTGTGTCTGTGTGTCCTACCATTGCATCCCTTCTTATCTAATGATGAAATGGATAAGACTATAATCTTCATCTTCATCGGTATAATTCTTCTGGATCATATTCCTCACTTAAGGAATCTTTACTTGCTTTCTTCTCAGCTGCAATATATTCATCCTTGGTTGCACTGAGAGAAACACTCTGCTTTCTGCAATATGTTGGAGTGATCTTTCTGTTTGTAGCACTACCAACTCAATCAAAGTCATCATATCTCTGCAGTACCCTTTAGGTACCCCACCACACCATTTACTGTGCATATTTTACTTGGATAAGGAAAATGTCCTCTGGATTTCATCATATCGTTAGGATTCTCGAACTTTGACATCTACCGTAGTCACTCCCTTTGAGGTGGAGCACCATCCTCCCTCTGCATCTGCGTTAGGACATTGGAGTGACAGGTAGCCTTCTCTGCTACTAATCTTCTTTGTATCCATTTATGTCACTTGTCAAGGTTACTAGATATTAAGATCCTCCATCTCGAACCTTGTTGCAAGTTTTCTCTTGCACCCATCTATGAGCTTCTCGTCCTTTATAGGATTCTATCTTCAACCTTATAGTAAAGGTTAGGATCTCCATCACTCTAGTTGATCCTCAAGCTCCTCATGTAACTGTATGTGCTATCCCATGGGTGCCTACTGAGCTTGTACAATTCTTTTTGTGCATAGGTGGTTTTATGTAGAGAGTTTCAAACCATATAAGTTGCTCAATCTGTTCTTCTACTTTGATTACACCAACTGCCTAGTGTAATATCCTCCACTGAAGAGGCGTGTCTAGCCCCTAGAGTAGTGTCTTGCCATAATCGACTCTCTCTTTTTGATAGAAACCACGAACCTTGCTTTGTATATTTTGATACTTCGATCTGTTGTATACTTGATCTTGTAGATCTACTTGGAAGACTTTACAAAACATCCCTTCATGTCTCAAACTCATATCCAAACATCATTCTGTATGATCGACGGGTACTTCTTGATCATATTGTGAGAATTGATACACAGTTGGATCTAGAAGCAAAGGAAACACTCACAATTCGCTATAGTTCACAAACAAGCACAAAATAGCTGAAAAAGACTGAAATTGCATACAGACATGAAGTCAATAATGGATATTATTAACACTGTCCAACATGTAACTATGTCTGGAACTGATATATAGTACAATAGGGAAAAATCAAGAGGTCTTGGAGGCCATGTGGAAGCATACAATTGTCATCAGTAGATTTGACCCTCATCCACCCTAGGTGGACCAATAAGTCTCCAACTCATCCCAAACAGTCACGAATGCATGTCTGAATGTGGGTGAGGCATGTTGGAACATGTGTGGAGGTGTGGGAGGCCTGTGGAGTGGCTCTAAGAGAGCAATAAATGCCCAAAACAGTCCAAAAACCACCCAAAACATGCACGAGCGCCTCAAAGGAGTCAAAATCCCACAAAAAAAGGAAGGGGAGCACATGCCTGGTTGACTGCGATCAATGTGGGCACCTGGGTGTCAGAATGATCAACCTAGAGTGCATCAACTGTGCAGAATGATCAACTAGGAGCTCCTTAACTATGGCAAATTATCAATTTCCCTAAGTCTAACCATAGGAATAACTGCATGGGAGCAAATGAAAGTGTCTAAGGTCTAAGGCTATGATACTGAGGACATATTATGCTCTAACACATATCATCCTTCCATTCTTCCTTCTTGGGACATTCTTTCGCAAAGTGTCCTTTCTCATCACAACTGAACATCTGAGTTGTGAGATGTCCTTCTTCTGAAGTCCTTTTATTCTTTGCAGGAATGTTCTTCCTTCTTGTTATATTTGTCCATCTCTTCTTCTTTTGCCATCAATCAAGCTTCTTCTTAAGTGCATTCCTCCATAGGTGATCTTCCTTCTAGAACAACTCCCTTGACTGAACTTGGAAGACCATTCAAAGTTGTAATCTATGCCTCTGCTTCTTCGACATTGTTTCCAATGGCTTCTGATTGCTCCTTGAGCTGAGATCTCCTTGTGAAGTAACATTGAATGTTTTCTGACATTTGTATCTTCACATCCTTGAGTTGAGTTCTCAAGGTCATCTTCGTACAAGCTGTTCATTGCATCAAACATATCGTTGGGATTCTTCAAGGATGATACATGTGATATCAATGGAGATGAAGATACTCGTCTTTGTTTTGACTAGGTCCTTCTTTTGCTTTGCATTGACTTCATCTCCCTCTGGATCTGCAGCTTCTTCTTTGACATAGTTCTCCATGTCATGCTTCTTCAAGTATGGGAAGCAGTCTATACTTCCATGCTGAGAAGTTCTCGACTCTTTCAAGCTTGTCCTCTAGCTTGGTACAGTTTGTTATCATGATAAAATGAGAACCTCAGATGGAAATAGAGAGGATAGAACTTACCAATTAGATTGCTTCAACTTGATGCTTGCTTGAAGGCTCTTCTGGAAGACTGCTTTTGGTGGACCTAGGGTTCGACAGAGAAACCCTATTTTTTCAACTTGGGTATCTTTCAGACCAGATTGGATAGAAAGATGTGCCTCCTCAAGGTGAGCTGAGCAACATACTTCTTTTCCCATAATAATGGACAAAACTGCAAAATATCTAATGCCCTAGTTTTCTTCGGCAGTAGTGTTAGGTCAAAAATTGAAAGTCAATGGTGAATGGGAGTGGTAGAAAAATTCACTCCTAGAACGCATTCAAATTTTTGAAGGTCGTGAGGCTCTTCTTAGCCGTTCTGTTCTTTGGTTTGCTAGTGGTTTGGCTGTTGAAGGTGCCCATTGGCCCTCTGGGCTCTCATCCCTCTGCTTGGAGATTACCAAGGTGGCTCCAAGAAGTTTTCCTTCGGCCCTCTGTTCTCAAGACCGCTGAAGTCTCTCTCCGGAGGTTCTGCTTCTGGCCTTGGGTGGATCGCAGCTTGAAGACCGTGCTGGTTCGTTTTGTTCGTTCAGCTTTCCTTTGCCGGGTTTTGCAGGTTGTGTAGGCTTCGTGGAGGCTAGGTTGTTTGGATCGGCTCGGCTCCTTCTGGTGCTGTCTTTCTGGGAAACTGCCAGAATCTTGGTTGTAATTCCTAGCAGGCTGGCTTGAAGCTTGGTCTGGGATCAGAATTTATGAATTTTGGTGAGATTCCTCCTCTTCTTCCTGACCTCGAAGCCTTCAAGAGACTGATTGCTTCCTATGGCAAGAGGAAAGGGGGCCCTTCTCAGAAATTTGTCAAGAAAGTAGATATCCCTTCGGTGGAGTTTCCTGCTGACCGGACCTGCCGTTCGGCATTAAACCTGGCTGAGCGTGGTCTCATCGGTCAATTTACTGGTCTTTGGCCTTCTCCAAAGGCCATTGATGGCTGGGTGCAGAGGAACCGGAGGCCGCTAGTTTTTGAGGATATCCGAAGTCATTTTATCGGAAGAGGTTACTATGTTTTTGTCTTTGATGTTGCAGAGGACAGAGATCTGATCTTTCGTAATGGCCCATATTTCATGGGTCTTCAGGGACTCTGCTTGAACAAGTGGACTCCTGACTTTGATCCCTCCCAGGACGTCCCGTCTGTTGTCCCTGTTTGGGTTCGTCTCTCGCATCTTCCTTTGCACTGTTGGAGCTTTGAATCCCTCGAAACCATAGGGAACAAGCTGGGTAAATACATTGATAGAACTGATAGGAAAGATCAATATGCTTGTGCTAGAATATGTGTCGAAGTTGACCTGGAGATAGGCTTTCCCGAGGCAATAAAGTTGACAGTAGCAGAGTGGTCTCACATTTAGGAGCTGGATTATGAACAAATTCTGTTCAAATGCAGATTCTACCATGGTTATGGTCATTTTGCCCGGAATTGCAAAAAAAAATTAGAAGAGGAAAATGCAATTGTGAAAGATGATCAGTGGACCCAAGTCCAAAAAGCAGGAAAATCCAATCAAGGTCCTAGGAAGAAAGGTAAAGGAAAATCTGTGAATGGTGATGCTAGGAAACCTCAGGCTGATGGCCTACCCAAAGCTCCTCCAAACTCCTTTTCACTGCTTTCTCCTCCTAAATATTTCCTTGAAGAAGGTGAAGTGCAAAAATTTGAAGAGCATGAGTTGGAGTCTGAAGTCAATTCAACACCTTAGGAACAAGTTGGTCCATCTCCTCCTGGAGAAGGAGACCTTTCTCTTCCCATTTGTGCTAGCCCTCCTCCTTCTTTGATTCCTAGGGAAGGAGGTCCCTCTCACTCTCCCATTCATGCTAGCTCTCCTCCTTCTTATGCAGATATTACAAGGAAGAAGCAACCTATCAGTTCTGGATCTTCTGAAGATGACACTTTTGAGCAGCATTCCAAAAAAGGCAGGAAGTCAAAGAAGGAGATTCGAGAAGAAGAGGCTGAGAGGCTAAAGATGCAATGAAGTCAGTCTACTCTCGAAATTTCCTACAGGAGGAATAAGAGAACCAAGCCCCCAAAGGGAGTTAATACTCCCTCTCACTTGGGTAAGTAATGCAAGTCACCTCTTGGAATTGTAGGGGATTGGGGAATCCTCTCAAAGTCAAAGCAGTAAAATATTTAATGAAAATGGTTCCTTCTGAAATCCTACTACTCCAAGAGACAAAGATTGAGGAGGACGCCCTTCTTCTCATCAGTAAAAATAAATGGAACTAACCACTGGCAAAGCTTTTAGTGCTAGAGGTTCCTGTGGTGGTTTAGCTACTCTTTGGAGTGTCGAGAAATTCCAGTTAAAAAATTGGTTTGTCACACAACACTGGATATTTTCAGAGCTCTTTCATCTCTCCAGTAAGATCTCTTATGCCCTCTTTAATCTCTATGTTCCTATTAGTTACTCAGAAAAGCAAGAATGTTGGAGAACAATTTCTGAATTTCTAGAGTCCAATTCCCCTGTCAACATAATAATAGCTGGAGATCTAAATATTACTTTAGCCTCGAATGAGAAAAAAGGAGGGTGCTGTGGAAAGGACTTTATGCAAGATACGGTTGAAGAATTGATCCAAGTCTGGGATTTAATAGATTTAAAACCTAAAATTGGGCATTTCACGTGGTCCAATCACAGAGTGGGCATCGCAGGCATCTCTGCTAGGCTGGACCGATTCCTTGTTCATAGCATGCTGATGGATGGCAAAACCATAATCTCTTCAAAAATTCTTCCTAAGCTCACGTCCGATCATCATCCTATCTCTCTGCAGTTTGAGAAAGAAGAGGAACTTGGTCCAATACCGTTCAGGTTCAGTCCATTGTGGATTGAGAGAAGCGAGTTTATGGACATTGTTTCCCAGGTTTGGTCTAATTATGTCGCTGGCTCTCCCAATTTCGTCTTTGAACAAAAATTAAAAAACACAAAGCTTGCGTTGAAACAATGGGTTAAATCTCCACTCTCTACACCAACGACTAACAGAATGGAAAACGTGGTTGAGTTATTTGCTATTCAAATTGGAATGGAAGATAGATAAACAACCTCTTCTCAAAAAGCCCAGGAGCAAGTTGCCCAGTATAAAACCACTCAATCTTTCAGGCAGGAGGAGGAACATCTCAGGTTGAAGTCTAGAAGTCTTTGGCTGAAGGCAGGAGACAAGAACACCGCTTTCTTTCATCGTCAGTGTAGGGCTAGGCTATCCCGAAATCACATTTCGGAAATCTCCACTGGCGATGGGGTCATCATTAAAGGCCAAGATCTCCTCAAACAGTCAGCTAGTAGACATTTCCAACTTCTGTTTCAAGATGATGGACCCATTGATCAGGAAGTGTCTTTTGAATTTCTGGACGACATACCTTCTCTTGTTAATGCAGAGGACAATCATATCTTAATGAAATCCTTCTCGGAAAAATAAATTGCTGATGTCATTTGGTCTATGGAGCCTGACAAAGCTCCTGGGCCAGATGGCTTTTCAATTCACTTTTATAAAGTCTGTTGGCCAATTATCAAATCAGATCTTCTTCGTTTGGTGTTTGCCTTCCAGAGAAAAGCCAAAGTGGGAGGGGGAACCAACTCTACTTTTCTCGCCCTTATCCCAAAGGAGATTAACCCCTCTTCCTTCGACAGGTTTCGTCCGATTTCGCTGTGTAATGCTTCATATAAGATTTTGGCAAAACTTCTCACTCGACGCTAACAGATTGAAACTTTTGCTCGGTAAGTTGATCTCTCCACTCCAGGGGGGATTTGTCAAAGGCAGACATCTTGTGCATAATGTCATACAAGTTCAAGAAGCTCTTCATTCAAGCTTTCTGTTATCACCAAATTTATCGTACAAAATTCTCAGATTTTAGTAGCACACTTGTAAAGACAGACTTCAATCTTCCATGCCAGAATGCTTATCATTGTCAAAACCTTGAGTCTCTTGTGTCGATCAGGTCAACTCTTTTTCTCCATAGACCAGAGTGTTATTACTGCTTCCTTGTTCTTATTTCCAAAGTGATCTCGTGCCAAATTTTCCTTATCCTCCAAAATTTCGTCGAAGTTGTCACGTTTTCTGCTACCCAATTTGATCCCATGAATTATTATTTGCTGACCTATTTACTCATTTCCCACACTAATAATTTTTATTTAAAAATAAAATAAATTTATTAAATAATAATTTGATTAAAAAGTAGAATTATTATTTAATAGTTATTTTTATTAAAAAATAAAAATTATGATTTTATCATATTCATGACTTTAGCCATGGTCTTTTTAACATGTCACGTGGTCTTCTTTAAAAGTGGATAAAAAGTATTTAAATAAAAAAAGAGAGTTCCTTTGTTTCTTTTTGATCAAATCCTATCTTAAATTATTATATCCACTTACCATCACACAAAGTATTCGACAGTCTTAGCTCACCCACGACAGAGTCCACAAGTGAAACAAAGTGCCGAATGCGTCAATTGAAAGATCTTACACTTGCCAATATGAAGAAGTTAATTTATTTGTAATATGTATGTCATGTAATTGGGATAATGTACAAGCATTAAAATATTTAATCGCCATTCAAAGGAGATTATGCCCAAAAACAACCCAGTAGTGAGCTCGCACTCCTCAGTCTTCAAGTATTGATTGCGGGAATCATCAAATGTTAAATAAATTTACCCAATCACCCGAGTGAGATGGTCATCTACAACAAAGAGCCGAGATCATGCTACATCATCCAAGTGGAAGGAATCAATAAGTGATAGGTCCTCATTCTCATAAACTAACCCCATCATTTGGGGCAACAAATTCAGCCATCATGAAGGAGGATAAATATCAGGAGTCAGATGGTCAAACTATATCCCAGGTTAAACGCCCAGGTGTCATATATAAAGCATAAATCTTATTATTTCCAGATCTTCAGGGAGAGCCTTGATCGGCAGTTATGTTCATATTGTAAATTGAATATTTTCAAACAAAAAAATTCAGAATCAGTCCCAGATTACTGGTGGCAGGGCATTTAATTGTCAGCTTTTAAAATCCATGTGTTCAAGCCTTCAGGGATACAAGTGGAAACGAGGAGTGATAGAGCATTTAATAGCTATGGATATTTGGCAAATCTGGGAGATGTTTTGATTCTATTAATCCTGGATTCTGTGCAGCAAATCTGAATTTGTTTCTTATTTAGTTAATGCATTGAACTCAATCCCTAAGAGCTAGCAATAGCTTAGGTCTTGTAATACTTATAAATTTTATGATATGTAAAGGGAGAGGGGGAGTTCCAGTTGAGAGGGCTGAGGATACATTAGAGGTCAGATTGCTGTATGCATTTTGTATATCTTGATATGAAATGACTGCTTTGAAATGATTATGATCATTTGAGCCCGTTTTGCTTTAATAATTGAATTGTATGCTGTTATGATTTTGTCTTGTGTGTGGTCCAATCAATCCATTGCAAGATTCTTATGATGCTATGCAATTATCTGTAAATGCTCAATTGCAGAATTTGGTTCAGTCCTTTATAAATTCATGCTCGTAGTCTTTCTTATTACTGTATTTTACAGTGATACATTTCCTGCTGTTTGATCTTAAAACCCAGCCTGATCTTTGTACTGTTATACCTCCATCACTCTATCAACTCAGTTACCCATTAAACCAATTTTAAAGATTCACTAGCTGTGTCCTTATGCAGTCAAGGTGCATCTTATAGTGATAACATCTTCTGGCGCCGTTGCCGGGGACAGAGGAACGAAGGTATCTTCCCCGGGAAGAACAACAATGATGAAATTCAGCTCTTGACGGTAGACAAGAGAAGGATATTAGCTTGACTGCAGTTTTCTACCTGGTGACTCCAGCTTTATTACAGACAAATATATTGGCAACTCCACTAGTTCAAAATGTCAAGGCCCAAGATGCCGAAAACCATGGAAGCCATTCTGGCTCGGAGGTTTGCACCTTTTAATTTTTCAGCAGTTCCCGGTTTCCCACATCCAGTACCGACTATGACATAATGGGGAGATTTTCTGCCTATCTTCAGAGAAAAGAAAGAAGATAATCCTGCAGATCACCTCATTAAGTTTTATGAGTGCATGGATCTGCTAGGTCTACAGCACGAAGATGTTCGTATGAAGATGTTCATGTATTCAATAAATGGTGATGCATGTGAATGGTATTTCTCATTGCCTCCTTCCAGCATTTCATCCTTGAAGGATTTCCACGTAGTATTCCATGAGCACTGTAAAAGGTATTTTTCACATGGAGTTACTTCTTGAAGATTGTTGTGAGAAATATAGATCAGCATATTGTCTTAGCAATCAAATTCAGGAAACGGTTTTTAATACATATGAAGAATAGAGAGAAGAGGAGTTTGAAATTGAAAAAGATGATCATGATCCACAATTGCTCAATCACACGGATGTGTCCTTTAGTCCATGCATTCAAAATCAGAAATTTATTAAGAAATTTTTTTAGAACACATCCATTGATATTAAAGCATGTGATAGTCATGTGCAAAAAGAATCGCATCCGATTGAAGATATTTCTCAAAACAAAGAAATAGGAAATCATGCTTATTCTTTTTCAGATCAGCCTACTAATGAAGATATTGCTGTAGAAGTATTGGGTTCTCATGACTCTCAAGAAGTTTCTAATTGTTTCCATGATATTATACTGTTACAAAAGGTTGTTCAGGGTTTATTAGATGAAGAAAACATGAATCTTCCTCATTACCATTAGAAATTTGTCAGGCTGCCCCAATTTATGATGAATACAATAATGAAGAAGCTGAAAGTTATCCTTCTGTCATTAATTCTGATTATTATATACCTAAATATTTGGTTTCTTTAGATACAAAACAGAATGATGAAGTGTCTTTTGGTCAAATACCAATGGAAAATAGTAAAGGCAGCCCCCAGCTTTCAGATTTGCACATCAAAAGAAATTGTACCAATCATAAAGAACTGTATTTGATGAGATCATCCATTTTCAAGGAGGAACGACAAGAGGATAATCTTTCTCCTTGTGTGCCTGTTGCTTCAAATCCAGATGAGAAAGATAATAGTGATGAGGAAGAAGGAGATGTTATTTCAAATCTGTTTCGAAGCCATATTGATGATAATCCTATGCAGAAATATTCGTCTGATTCTATCCTAATGCTCCAATATTTGACAAGTATAGTGATAAAGAGGAAGAATTTAAAGTTTATCAGTGCTTGTTGACTAATGGAATCACATCTAGTTCCACTTTTCAACAAAGAAATGATCAACAATGCGTTCATGCTATGGTCGATAATAGTTATGAGTCTATTGTTCAAAATACTTATGAAGATCCTCTTATTTATGATACATTTTTTAAAGATATTATTATTGGACAGGGTAATCAGCAGTTTCTTCATGGCATATCTTTTAATACTCATCTTTCATTTGATCAAGAACATATCTCTTATTTTCTCTCAGAAATTGTCAGCTGTAATGAGCCAGCACATCATAGTGATGGATCCGAATCACAGGGATATGGAAAAGGAAAACATAAAGGATTAGATGAGCAACTGATGATGCATGTTTCTCTGTCATTTGTTGAGCAGCAACAAGTTTTGTACAAATTTCAAGATCCAGTTACCACTTATATGGAGATGTTTTGCAGTAATGAAGTTTCATCTATTTCCATCTTTAAGGCTGGATTTTTGGATTGTAAGTATGATTTCAAAGATTATGATTCACATACTACAGTCTATGTGTTTGTGACTTTGCATAAGGTTAGAAGTAAGGTTCAAGTTGTTTGTCAATTACTTACTTGGCTGCATTGGAAATTTAGTTTTACTTGATCAGTTTGCTTCTACTAATTAGAAGTAGAAGTAGGTAAGAGAATAAGCTTTCCATACGAGCAGATAGATTCTTTTCAAGTTTTGAATAAGTGCAGAAGTTTGAGATATGAAAGACTCCAGCCCAATGGAGCAATTTTTAGTTTGCAGTATATGATTGTTATTCAGTATGCCAGGAATCTGGATTTGTAATGTGAATGAGCAGGGTACAGTTGACAGGTTTGAAACAAGGCCATGACTCCAGCCCAATAATGGCACTGGTATTTTGAGATTTCAGTGAATGGTATGAGTGGTAAGCAGAGCATTATTATCGCTGGCAGCAAAAAGGCACATGGTCAAAGTGTTCTTAAAACCTCACAAGGAGAGCTTTATCCCCAGACGAAGCCATATGTTATCACCAAATTTATCCTACAAAATTCTCAGATTTTAGTAGCACATTTGTAAAGACAGACTTCAATCTTCCATGCCAGAATGCTCATCATTGTCAAAAGATAGACTTATGCGAAGTTTCCCAAGGTGACTTATTTTAGGATTGTTCAGCATAGCGAACTTGTAAGGACTGCTACGTGTCGTTGGTTCACCTTCGGGCCTGATACTTTGACCACAGAAACTAAAGTTCGTGCCCTATCTGCAACATCTTGCGAAATTTCATTTGGACCTTTCTAGCCCGAGATATAGCAATTCTCCCTAGGTCACCTGTTTAAGGATGAATTGTGGGAGAGGCTGGAACCCTGAGTTGGAGGAATCATATCTCCTATATTATAGCGAATCTGAGGCTGGAACTTGTACATAGGGTACAACAAGATTTCAGCTTCGGCCTGTCAAAGTTTCAGCTCCCGAGCCTTCACCAATCTCGAGTTATAGCGAAAATGCCAAGATGACTAGTTTTTGCTTTCTAGGGTTTTTCAAGCATGAAACCCTAATCTCTAGTAGCTGTACCTGTAGCAGTGTTTCGGTTGCACAAAGACTTCTTTCAGGGTGGCTCTGATACCATGTTAGATTTTTAATGGTTATACAAGATCTAAAACATTTAACATCATAACATCATAACCATAAGTAAAGGATCACTGAAAGAAAGACAAGAACATTAACACAAGAGAACACAAAGATTTTCCTCGGGGAAACCACAAGGGAGAAAACCCCGCAAAACTTCCTTAGTATAGAATTCGACCAAGTATAGTGTAAAACCCTAGCAACAAGAATAGTTGCACATCTTCCATAGTAGACTCTCTCTCTTGCGCAATGTTTGAGTGTAAGGTGTGTAAGAATGAGAGAGGCACCTCACCTATTTATATTCATTAGATGAGTGACTCAAATAACTAACTAGGTCGACCAGGTTCTCTAATTAGGGCCAACCTACCTAGGGAGACTCAAAATACATTTTATATATTACTTTTGTGGGTA
Source organism: Pseudotsuga menziesii (assembly GCA_001517045.1). Taxonomy (NCBI): domain Eukaryota; kingdom Viridiplantae; phylum Streptophyta; class Pinopsida; order Pinales; family Pinaceae; genus Pseudotsuga; species Pseudotsuga menziesii. The sequence continues at coordinate 70,571 of LPNX011149970.1, forward strand.
CTATTGCCCCGACTTACAACGAAGGGTTTACCTCATGACTTTTACATGACCAATTACATCAAGGACATCTCCGAATGGAGGAATAATATCTTTGAAGGAGAGTACAATTGAATATCTTCCAAAGTTACATTACTTTAACATGTCCTGCCTCTTGAATGTAGTCATTCCATAACCTGTCAAAGTTAGGTTGCACCTCTCAGCCGTTTACCGCAGCCAAGAATGTCTCCCATGAGGATGGGAGACCATCGATAACGATTTGAGGAAGATCAACTTCATCCACCACAACTCCAATGCTAGCAAGTTGATCTCTTATTTGAGAGATCTTGGTGAAGAAAGAGGCCACTGTCTCATCCTTCTCCATCTTGAGGGTTCGTAGCTTGTTCTCCAATGCCCTCTTTTAACTAGGGGCTTTTCTCATATAGATTTGTCAATGTATCAAAACATTCCTTTGCGGTTTTCCAGGGAGTAATCACAGTCACCAGGTTGTCTTTCACCGAATCATAGATCATTCGTTTGGATTTAGCTTGGTTTTTCTTGAAGTTGATGCGCTTTGCATTGGATGTAGGCTCCTCCATCACAACGAATATGTAGCTATCTAAGTCATGTTCCTCCAGGATGTTGAGAACCCATGCCTTCCAAGTGTTGAAATTCGAAGTGCCCTCAAGACGGTGTTCCAGTCGAACTGAGATAGTTGTCATTGTCTTCAAGTCTTGTGCTCAACTCCTCAGGATCTACATAGGCTTCTAGTTTGCTTGCAAAACTCATCTCCTTCATGCCTTGAGATCTGATACCATGTTGAATTTTGTGCAACTTTGTTGAGCTTTTGAACTTTAATTCTGTAAGTGCGGAAATACTAAAACTTGAATCAATAGAACATTCAATCACATAAAACATTCAACCATAACACTGCATATACCCTGGAAAAACCCTCAAAATAATGAGGATGAAAAACCCAACAACTCTTCTTGGTATAATTATGATAGATGGCAGAGAATATCTTTTACAACAACTGATTGCTTTCAAAAGATAAGAGATCATAAAACACCCTCGGTGTAGGTACAAAGCAATAGAGAAGATATATCAATCGGATGAACTTTCCAATGAGTTCATTACAATAAATAACATGTCAAAACACTGCCATGCAAGGCATAACGAATCACTGCATGGGGAATTTAGCCTCCTACGCAAACTATTGCAAATTGCCTTCCTTGGATACTTGTTGTGCACCTCGGTTTCTTCATCATGCTCAATCAATGCGCAATGCCTTTCTTCTTTGACATTAAATCATGCTTGACTAATGTCGGAGTAAACTGGCCTCTTAACTGACTTTAGGATCACTTAGTTAACATACTAACTTAAGTGTCTTCATGCAATAGGTGTAACTCAAGTGTCGTAACTTAAGTGTCGTCTTTTAGGTTAACTAAAGTGTCGTCATGCAAAACACTTTAGTTAACTAATTCCTTTTATTAACACTTTAGTTAACTATTCTTAACTAAAATCATGCTGATTGATTTATTGAAGTGATCACTAAGCTCTCCTTCAATTAACTGATTGCATACATTAATATTTTAACTGAAGCATTGATTGAGGCATACATATTTAACCGAAGCTTTATCAATTCGAGTTCACTTTAAGCAGTTGAGGTGTCTTCATTGGCAATTTCAAATTTCTCTTCTTCTCTATGCATTTATCTTTATCTCTTATCTTTTACTGCATGGTCAATATGTGCTAACTTTAATTATCTATCATATTGGATTATTCTAAGAAGATTTATCGGGTGCTGTTATCATATTGTATTACCTCAGACCAAATGATCATATGCTAATGTAATTCACTCTAGAGGTGGCAAGTCTCTAAAGGAGACTTACTAGCAAACGATCATCATGGTTAGCAATATATCAAACAACATTAAATGGGTACCTTTATACGGAAGGTCCAAATTACCTATATACGAGAGGTCCACCCCATGTGTACCTACTACCTTTATACGAAAGGCCCACATGAGAGCCTTGACTTGTCACACAAGTCCAAAGCCTTGTCCAACAAGACTTTAGAACATCATCACTTCGATCAATCAAAGCATTCACCTCTATACAGGAGGAATAACCTTTATACGGAAGGCTTAGTCATTTTTGAGTCCATCCAACTCAAGAATATACTCCAAGTACCGGAGTCCAACTTAGGATTCCTCTATACGGGAGTACCTAATCTTGACTGCACTAGATTGGCTTGGAGAATGACTTGTGATGCTGTACATTTAACATCTCACACATGGATAAAGTGGTTAGAACGCCTCCAATAGACTCTAACAAGTATCCTTGCGTGGCATTCATTTCAAGACTTTATGTAATCACTTGCTGTTCATTGCAAATCTTGACTTTCTTTAGGCTTTTTGATTAGCCTTTGGTTTCGTCAATTTTTTGTTGAGAAACACAACCAATTGCGGCTTTCTTTATGTGTTGAGAAACACAGCCATTTGAGGCTTTTTCATTTCATTTCGTGGCTTTACATTTTGGCCTGCATTCCTTGAAATTTAGTATTTATGCGTTTCGATGCAATTTTATGAGGAGTACTTGATTCGAGGTTTAAGTGAGACACTTCCAATGACCAGACTTGCGAACTTGGCCACACTCAGTCATCTTGAGCTACAAGATGAAAGGGATCAACAGGGTTGGAACTTGGAAGCATAGGCACACACTTCAGAGCCGAGACACAAGTAAACATGGGGTCTATCCAAGCACATAGGTCACAGTGGGGGAAGGTCTTCGATTTGACAAGTCTAAGTCCAAAGTCGTAGGGTTTGATTTTACAACATGTAATAAACGGATGGACGGAAAGACACATGAAAGCGGTGCCAAAAATAGATGGGAGATGATCTTATAAAGGGTAACCTTACTTGTGAGCATATACCTAAGACCTAAGTCACCGTACACGTCCAAAACCCTTCTGGTGTCCTGTGGGGTCATGTCTGACACGGAAACGATGTCAACACATGTTTTTTCGTGTCATAGAATTGGGACACAAAAAAACACGTGTTGACATCGTGCCCTAGTATCCAGGGTTTTCAAAATTTCAGCATCTAAGAACTGGTGGGACTGCAATGTTTCAAAACTGTATTCTATCATGTGTGAGGGATGGGATTCGCATTTAATTGATAGTGCCAAGCCCTTTAAGTATCCTGTTGTTGGTTGTGTTGACTATTGAACTCGTCTATCATGCCCTTAGTAAAATTATACCCTTCACACAAACCAAAACCATTGATTATGCATGTTAAGCTTGTTGTTCGCTGAATGCACACCAGCAACAGAGATCTAATGAAAGCTGTCTCCTCACTTGAGAGAGTGGGAGAGGTGTGGCCTTGGGGGCAAGCACAGAGCCAGGTATTGTCACCTACTCCTAGCTCCTCCGTTTAGGCTAACTCCTAACGAAGCCAAGGGGGGTAGTCCCTAACAAAGAGTTTCTATGGCCCAATGTTTGAAATGTGTTTTGGTGGTTGCGAATGCGGATGGGTGTTGTTTAGTAGTTTTCTGATGGGAAGATCATAACTTTAACTTTAAAAATTTACAAAGATATGCTTGTGACTTTAAATAAAACACAACACTGATTGAATTAAACAAAAGCATCCATAATGATAAGATATTGAACAATATACTTAAGATATGAAAATAAAATAATAATAAACCAGTGCCTTATCCAATGGATATGGAGTCACAAATTGTAGTGCTGGGATGCTTGATACAAGATTTCAATGTTTGTGCGATCATTTTGCAAATGCTCTTTGTAAATTTTATCAAGTTTTAGTGATCTTGGATTATTATGGCTGAGAGAACAAGGTATCAAAGTCCAATCGAAAAAGTATTCTAAGTCGTTTCGTTCGAGACCTGTCGGCCTGTCCAGTATCCTGGGCTAGGTGTTTGGAGAATTTAACTAGCAAGCCGGGAAACTTAGACAAACGGGGGTTCCGGCACCCTTACTGAGAACAACTCGAATGCTTTTGACAACGTCGTTGCATTGGTTGTGGGGGTGAAGATTTTATTATGTTATCACTTGCAAGATTAACAAATCCGATCACCGTTCTGAGCATGAGTCCAACTTTTCAGGGTCGGCAGAGCATATTAGGTGTGAGGGATAGCAACGAACTAAATTTTAAGTAGGGAAATGTGAGTTATAATGCTTTTATTAATGAGCACAAATAAAACTCTCCGACAGAGAGCGCTCTTGACTTCGTCTTATGACAAAGTTTAAGAGACTTGCCATGCACGGAATTAGAATACTTGAAATGAAAAACAACTAATCTACCCAAGAATCTCTTTCAGGTTTTAAGGCCTTAATCGGGAGAGCATGGGGGTAAGTAAAAAACGGAAATAAAAACAACTCTCCGATAGAGAGCACTCTTGATCCACAAAGTTAGATTCAAGAGATTTTTAATTTTAAGCAGTTGAAATACGCTTGAAAGATGAAATTTTTTAAAAGATAAAGTAAACAACTTAACAATGAAATAAAACAAGCTAATCTAGCAATTAGTGTTCTAAGTAAAGCAAATCTAATCTAAGAACACAAAAACAAGAACACCACAAACCTCCCCAAATGGGGGAAGTTCGGAGTGGAGGGTTAAAAACCCCACTCAAAAAAGAGAATTTTTATTAAGTGTTACACTTTGCCTTGGGAATTTAACCCTTGAAAAGGACTTTTAAGATAAAAGCTAGAAGACTAATAATGAAGCTCTTTAGAGCTTTTACAAAAAGGAGAGTGATGTCTCTTAGGTCTTCATGAGATCATCAATTTTGGATTTTCCTTATGGTTATCTCCAATAGTTTTAGATTCTTCTTGCTTCACTTCTTGCACTTAGTTTCTCTTCAACACCTACAAACGAACAAGTCCTTGATAAAAAAAAAAAACCTAAGCTAAAGAAGGACGAAAGGGGGCAAAAGAGGGCTGAAATAAATGAGGAAAAGAGGAAAAAACGGGGGAGCGAACAGCAGATAGTTGGCTGCAAAAAAGTGAGAAATGGGGCAGTGAACTAAGCAATAAGAGGGCTGCAAAAAAGGTAAAAACGGGGCAGCAACTTAGGAGAAAAGAGGCTGCAAAAAATTTGAAGAAAGAGGGCAGCGAAGGAATCACAAAGAGGACAATCAAACAACAAGGTGGAAGGAGGCCAAATCCAACCGAGAAGAAGAGGACAAACAATCAACAAGACAATCAACCAAAAGGTGGGATCAACCTCCGAACAAGGCGACCATTGGAAGCACTAGTCCCGAAAACCTTCCAGTCTAGCTGGATGTACGCAAGGATGCTAATGGGGAAAGAGAAGTAGCCACAAAATTATGTGGCACTTGGGATCAAATCCCAAGTTTACTTTCTCAAGTCAAAACTAACATATGATAACATAGAAATATGAGGAGAGAAGAGAAAGATTTTAGATCCCAACTTAAGAAAAGTAACCAAGTAACCAAAAAGAATTGATTTTGCTTGATGGATGAGGCAAAGAATTCTTATGGTTCTCGACTTATTTGAAAGAAGATGACTCCTTGTAGAACCTGCAGAATGAATGTTAAAACCATAAAAGAGCTCTTGTATCTTCGACAATACCTGAAAACAACACAACTTCAAGAGAAAAGCATGGATTATACAATATAGTGCTAGATTGTTAGCCTTCAACAATCATAAAATCAAATGCTTAAGAATCAAGAAAGAAGGGAGCAAATAATGGTACCACCTCACAAGGTGAATCATGGCAAACAAAGAGCTACCGCATTGACCTCCAAAGTCATCAACTTTTATTAAATCTTAAGCGAAATATTACAATAGAAATTCTCCAGAGCTTCTAAGCGAAAATCTCCATGCTGAAGAGAGTGCAAAGCACCTCTATTTATACAAAATACCAAGCCTCAGGGGGGGCATTTATGAACTGAAGAACAACTCAGCAAGTATCTGAGTTTGAAGTGTACCTGAACTGAGCTAGAACTGGAGCTGAACTGAGCTAACACACCCAATCAATGCCAACACATCCAATCAAATCGACACCCAAAATAAATTGGCTTCCTTCACCATGTGTGAGCTCCAAGGTAGGTAAGGAGGTGGGTGAGGTCACCACAATCCTCACGCGATTGTACAGAACCTCTCACATGGTTGACGTCACCAAAACAAATTGAAACTGCCTGCATGTATTTTTTATAAGCCATGGCTAATTTTTAAAACATACATATGGGGGGTCCACCCCCATTTGCTAGCGCAACCCTCTTAACACTAGCGTGATAGCTCCAACATTGACGTCACCAAAACAAATCGTAACAACTCCTTATCCCAAGTCTAAGTCATAGCATGGAGTAATTTGTTAATGCTTGAGTGACGTGTACATATGGGGTGCATTCCATGTTAGCGCCACCATGCTCATGAGCTAGCGCGAGCCATACTTTGACGTCAACCTCCCTCGAAATTAATTCCAACTTTGATTTTAAACCAAAGTTTTAATGCCATGCAACTTGAATGGGGTCGTAAGTCACTTGGTCCCACATGCCAAATCATCTCCACCACTTAAAAATCAATTTTGACGTTAATTTTGACTTTTTTAAAACTTTGGATTTTATGCAATTTGTCCCTTTTAGCATTAAAGTGCCATTCCGAAGCATTTTTAGCTGAATGATGACTTTCGGGATGCTCCAGCTGTCTGATTGATGGTGAAAGTGGCCCCTGGGGTGAAGACGCTGCTCCGGGCTTGAAAATGAGCCCAACCACGCCGAAACGGACTCTGGATCACACTTTTAGTACATTTTGAAATTTTCCATTTAAACCATTAAAAAATGACTTGAAAACAGAAAAAATTATTTTTCTCGGAATCTAACGAAACTCTAGGGGGACCTAGTACATGTTCATACGACTCAATCGGAATGCCTAGCATGACAAAAAACACTGACACGAAGGCTCTAATAACCCAAGGCCGAAACATCAAGACAACTACCCCAGCTTTGGAGGAGCGAGTGAAAAACTCAAAAATTATTGGTCGTTTGTTCAACAACCAATAATAACCAAGGGAAAAAACACTCTGGGCTAGTTGGCTTGATGCCCAAGTCTGGGAAGCCGAGCCTTATATAAAAATTTAAATGCTAGGACATTTTTTACATTTTCCCCAAGGGGGTATGAACATGTATTTTACAAAAAAAAAAGTTCAGCAAAAAACTGGCTAACTCTAGAACACACTGAACTTCTGAACTCTGGAGATGAGCATTCATCATAGGAAGTTCAACTATTGTACAAAATAGTTGGTAACATCTGGCTTCAACTGTGGGACGGGTACTCGCTTGATTTATTGATTAAAGAGAGTGCCCGAGAATCCAAGAATCTCTGGTACCTGCACGTAAACAGAAGTGTCTTAGTCCCATGTATATGATATAAAAAATATGCCATGATGAAGTACCAGAAAATATTTTTTGCTTTTTCAAATCAAAGTGCATGAAATAAGATCTTTTCTTTTTCAGCATATAAATGAAATATGATAAAATGCTAATATACAAAAGGCTTTGATACAATATACTCTACATGGATATGATACATCAAATATGGTACAAAAATAAATTATATAAAAATACAACAAGGATGGGTTTAGAAAAGCCCTGGGATGACCCCTTGGTCATCTTGGAGGTTGTTTCGATAAAAAGGCTTCAGGTGTTGCCCATTCATGGGCAAGCTTAATGTCTCTCCATCCATGGTGTTAAGCAGAAAAGAATTGGTGCCAGCAATAGCACGGATGATAAATGGGCCTTTCCAAAGGCTGTCGAACTTCCCATGCTTCCCAGGCTTCTCCCTTCTCTTATCCCATAAGAGAACAGTATCTCCCACTTAGAGGATCTTGGTTTAGCTGACTTATCAAAGGTGCCCTTCATACTCTCTTGATGTCTGAGTGGCTGATCAAGGGCAGCTCTCCTAGCTTCATCCAACTCTATGATCTGATGGATCCTTTGTTCCATTTCCAATCTTTCCGTGCCATACTCACTCAAAAGCCTGAAGATTGGAATCTGCATGCTGATCGGGAGAGTGGCTGTGAGTCCATATACTAACTCAAAAGGTGATTTTCCAGTTGAGTTCTTCTTAGTAATCCTATCTGCCGACACAACATACTTAATCTTGCTATCCCATTCTCTTTTACACCCACAGTTTTCTTAAGAATGGTCATTAAGTTTTTATTTGTGGACCCAACAAGTCCATTGCCCTGTGGGTAAAAATCTAATGAGTGGGATAGGATAATGCCATACTCAAAACAGAAGTCATTTACTTCTCCTGAACTGAAGGCCTTGGCATTATCGGTTGTTATTTTCAGGGGGATTCCAAATCTGGTGATTATTCTTTCCTCAATGAAATCCATAACAACCTTTTCAGTGGCATTCTTAGTAGGTATGGCTTCTACCCACTTAGTGAAATAATCGGTTGCCGTAAGAATCCAGCAAAAGCCATTGCTAGAGTTATCCTTAAATTTGCCGATAAAATCACGCCCCCATTGCTGAAAGGGGGCGAGGACTACAATGGGTGTAATGGGAAGTGCAACCAACTTTTGCTTCCTCGTGAAAAGCTGACACTCTTGGCAACACTTGACATGTTTATGAACATCTGCGAAGATAGTGGGACAATAGTATCCAGCTCTCAGGATCTTGTGGGCAGTTGTATTCGTTGCATAATGGCCTCCACAAAATCCTAAGTGGAACTCAATCAAGATTTTCTTGGAATCTTGTTCATTAACACACCTAAGTATGATGCCATTTGGGTTCCTCCAACCCAAGCCCTCTTGGGTAAGGCAATACCTAGCAGTTTTGAGTTTCAAAGCCCTTCGTTTGTGACCTTTGAGGTGATCAGAGCAAGTGAAATGGAGCAGGAAGAAAATGATGTCGGAATACCAAAGGTTGTTAAGCTCTTGAAGTGCAGGGGTCATGGCCAGTTGAGGAATATTGTTTTCGACAATCATTTCAATGGCTTCTTCATTCTTTTGAGTGAGCATTTTAGCAAGACCCTGCCCTTCGATTAACTTGGTAGGCTTTATTTCAAGGTCATACTCTTGGATTTTGGACACCCATGTGCCCCTTATTCTTAAGCAGTCCTGTTGAGACAGGATGTCTTTTACTGCGGCATGGGGAACATATCCAATGACTTTAGAGTATCCAATATAAGTTCTGAAATGCTTTAAAGATTTGACCAAGGCATAAGCTTGCTTTTCCATGATGGTATATTTCAACTTAGAGTTTTGTAAGTCTCTACTCATGAAAGCTATAGGTTGCTCGAACCCTTCGAAGTTCTTCTGGAGCAACACACCGACAATAGTGTCTTTTGAAGCAAAAGAAAAGATCATGAAATCTTTTGTGTAATCTGGGCTGACTAAGACAAGAGACCTAGTGATGGCATCTTTAATAGTGTCAAAAGCATTCCTTCCTTCATCTGTCCATATGAATTTAGCATTTTTCTTTAGGAGAGCCTGCATAGGTTTCATGAGTTCAGTTAGGTTAGGAATGAATCTCCTTATGAAGTTAATGTGACCATTAAATGATTGGAGTCCTTTAACATTTCTGGGAAGGGGAATCTTTTGTGTAGCTTCTATCCTCTCAGGGTCAATTTTGACCTCGTCTTTGTTGATAATGTGACCTAAAATCTTTCCTTCTTCAATATCCAAGACTGACTTAGCCAGATTCAAGGAAATGCCATATTTCCTACATCTTTCAAAAACCTGCCTGAGATGACCAACATGGCTGGATCTTTTTTTCGAAAATACAGTGAGATCATCTTGGTAGATCTCAATGATTTTGCCATTCAACTCCTTGAAGGCATAATCCATGGCCCTTTGGAAGGTAGCTTTGGCATTTAAAAGGCCAAAGGGCATTCTCAGATATTCAAAAGTGCCCCAAGGAGTTGTGAAAGTGGTTTTGTGTCTATCCTCTTCTTGGATGACAACCTGGTTATAGCCTGAAAACCATCAAGCATTGACATCATGTAGTGACCCGTTGGAGGAGGGTCTCCATGTTGGGGAGGGGATAATTGTCCTTCTGACATGCTATGTTTAGATTTATGAAATCTATACATATCCTTAAACTCTCGTTCTTTTTTCTAACTACCACTAAGTTAGAACACCACGTTGAATGTCTCGTAGGAGCTATTATTTCTGCTGCTAACATCTTTTCTAGCTCCTTCCTTACAATGGGTGCCAACTTAGGATTTATTTGCCTAAGTTTTTGTTGGAAAGGCTTGCCTTTTTGACATTCAGGTTTCAAGGGAATGGTGTATTGAAAAACATCCTCCCTATAAGCATTAAGTTCGTCATAAGTGAAGGCAAAAACATCCCTATATTCTTTTACCAAGTTTATGACGTTGTTCCTTTCCTTTTCAGAGGTACCTTTTCCAATTTTTATTATTCTTGGTTTTGTTTCCGTTCCAATGTTGATTTCTATGTACTCACCCGGCTTCATTTGTTCAACACTACTCTTTCTTCTATCCTGTTTGTCAAAGATGTTCTCTAAGGCGACAAAGCCACGTGTCACAGGATTGAAGCAGTTACCCTCGTCCCGATATTCTTTACCTTCCTCATGTTCATTGGCTTTATAATTGGAAAATTCATCAATATGATTAATAAATTTCAATATTTGTTCATCATCTTGGAAGACCTGCCAATGTTCAATATTATCAGGAATTGAAGGTCTAAAGTTGATTTCCAAAGGACAATCCCCCTCTAACATCTCATCTGATGGCTGAAGTGTCGAAGCTGAAACTGCTAGTCTGTTGGCGACACTATTATGATCTCTAGGGATTGCTTCTATATTAAGGGCATCAAAAAATTCCATTATATCCCAGATTGCATTTCTATACTTCTTTAACCTTTAACATTTACACACAAACTGACCCTTAACTTGTTGGACAATTAGGTCAGAATCCCCCTTAATACTAAGCATTTTGATTCCCATGTCCTTGGCAATCTCGATGCCTAGTAGAATTGCCTCGTATTCTGCCACATTGTTGGTTGCTTCAAATTCCAATCTGAAAGCAAAGTTGAAAACCTTACCCTCCAGTGACATAATGACCACCCCAGCCCCCTTACCAGCTCTAGAGTAAGCTCCATCAAAGTTCATCTTCCACAATTCATTAAATTTTTCATTTTTCATATCTTCTTGGATGGGTTCCAAGAAGGTGGAATTGATCTGGTATATCCCAAGTTCACTAGCGTTGTTGATATACTCATTTGATGGTCTCTTCGGGTTTTCTACATGATATCTTCGCTCTTTCTCAATATGTAACTTGACCAATCAATCTTTTGATGCAGGTACAATGGCGTATGCCCAGTCCATTTGAATAGATGTTTCCAAAGTGGCACCAAACTTTCTAGATAATAACATGCCCCATTTATCTGGCACATCTATGATGAGGATATCCATGGTAACATGGATGTCTGGATACTTGGCTAATCTCACGTGTTGCTTTTCAATCATACCTTCAACTTTGAAAGGTCTAGAATCCATGGCACATACATTTTGGTAGGGTTGTGTGGTTCTAAGGCCAAGTTGTTGCATGACCTTCTTAGTCATAAGATTGGATCTTGACCCTGAATCTAGCATACAGTTGTGCAGGAGAAGATCACCTATCATCAATGATATGTAGAAGGGCGGGTGATCTTCTTCTCTTGGGTCCCTAGTATGCAAGATTACAGGAGGATCTCCATAGACATTTTCTTGACTTGGTGAAGGTTGTTCTACTGTATTGGCAAAAGTTACTTTCTTGGGAGTTGCAGGTCTTTCAGGTGCAACAATCTTTGAGGTAGGGAGGGGAACATCATCAGTTTGAGGCTCTAACATTTTTAACAGTTTCTCTTTCTGTCCAGGAATTTTACATAACTCAAGTACGGGCACCGGAACTTTGGAGTTTGCCAACCAATTACCTAAATCAAAAGTTAGAGCAACAAATTCCTTTTTATCATTAATTTCTAGAGGGATGTTAGGAATTGTTACCTTTGAAGCAGGTTGGGTAGATGGTCCTTCCTTTGGTCTTCTTTGATATGTCATGCCTTTAAAGTTTTGAACGTTGTTGCTATTTGAAGGCATTTCCCCATAATATTCAGTCAAATGATCAACCCTCTGATGAAATTGGTTGGCTTGATTCCAACTATCCCTATGATTGTTATAGATGTCTCCTACATTGTTGATAAAGTTAGGCTCGCTTGCAGATGTGTTGGGACCACAACCCTCAAGATAACCATGTTCCTGAACATAATATGCATAATGACAACCAAATTCCTCATGGAAATCTCTGCATGCCCTACAAAATGGTTTGTAAGGTTCAACCATATTAGCAGCCTCTAATTGATGAGGAGGCCTTTGCTCATGGTTGGGATTCTTTCTCTGCCATGTTGGTCTTGGAGGGAAGGTTCTAGGAGGTGGTGGAGGTCGAGTTCTTTCAACAGTTATGACCCGATTCTAAATCTCTTTAATCTATGCTAAGTACTTCCTTTCCATGTCTTGCATTTTTTCTGTTAGGTCCATGAGCTTCTTTTCATATGCCTCATTTGATGGCTCTTTTCCTTTAGGTTCCACAGTTTTTAGAGGAGTTGATGATCTAGAGTAACCCTGGATGTTTGACTCTCCTGAAGACTGCATGTTTTTATCAATTTTGATAGCCAAACCTTGAGCTTCAAGCAATGTGGTGGGCTCTTTGTCTCTTATCTGATGCTGGATTTTGCCACTTAATGCTTCTATGTAAAACTCCAAAATGGAAGTTGCAGGAGGAGCATAAGTAGTAGGGATGGAATTTGATAACTCTGTGAACCTATTGTTGAATTCATCCATGGTTTCGGTATCTGATTTCTTCATACTAGTCAAGGCTGCCACTAAATGTCTAGATTCCTTTTTGTTGCCAAATTTTCCGAGGAAAGCAGCCTTGAAGGCTTCTATGGTAGTGAAAGAGTTGTTTGACAAGTTGTCATACCAGTTTCCAGCTTTACCATCCAAAGATAGAACAAAAAGGGTCATGTAAACATCTTCATGTTTGTCAGTACCCCTGACATAGGAACCACAGTGTCTGGAAAAGTTACTGATATGCTGCTCAGCAGAGGTAGAGGCATCGGTGCCATTAAAAGTCATGAGTTTATCAATAGCCTTCTCAGGAACGTCATGGGGTTGACCTGCTATTTGAGTGAAGTTGAGTTGAGTAAAAAACTCACCCATCGTGGAAAGGAAACAATTATTATTTTCAAAATTTTCTAAGTTTTCTTGAAATAAAAGATGGATGTCTGAAATAGATTGAGATCCAAAATCTTCAAGGATCCTACGAGAAGCTAGTTTGCTTAGTCTCCTCCTATAAACCTTTTCAGGCTCAGGGATGAAATTGAGCAAACCTTCAGAGTTTCTTCTAATTGAATACCTTGAGGTGTTCACTGACAGTGGAGTCGCCAGGTGGATTCAAGTCTAATTTCTGAGAGATTGGACTACAAATCTACCAAAAAAGGGCAAAAGGTAAAAACTAAAAAGAAACAAAGGTCGCCCAGGAACAAAAAGATTTGTCCCCGGCAATGGCGCCAAAGGATGTTGTTCGCCGAATGCACACCAGCAACATAAATCTAATGAAAGTTGTCTCCTCACTTGAGAGAGTGGGAGAGGTGTGGCCTTGGGGGCAAGCACAGAGCCAGGTATTGTCACCTACTCCTAGCTCCTTCGTTTAGGCTAACTCCTAATGAAGCCAAGTGGGGTAGTCCCTAACAAAGAGTTTCTATGGCTCAATGTTTTAAATGTTTTTTGGTGGTTGCGGATGCGGTTGGGTGTTGTTTAGGAGTTTTCTGATGGGAAGATCACAACTTTAACTTTAAAAATTTACAAAGATATGCGTGCGACATTTAAATAAAACACACCACTGATTGAATTAAACAAAAGCATCCATGATGATAAGATATTGAACAATACACTTGAGATATGAAAATAAAATAATAATAGACCAGTGTCTTATCTAATGGATATGGAGTCACAAATTGTAGTGTTGGGATGCTTGATACAAGAGTTCAATGTTTGTGCGATCGTTTTGCAAATGCTCTTTGTAAATTTTATCAAGTTTTAGTGATCTTGGATTATTATGGCTGAGAGAACAAGGTATCAAAGTCCAACTGGAAAAATATTTTAAGTCGTTCCGTTCGAGACCTGTTGGCCCGTCCAGTATCCCGGGCTAGGTGTTCGGAGAATTTAACTAGCAAGCCGGGAAACTTAGACAACGGGGGGTTCCGACGCCCTTACTGAGAACAACTCGGATGCTTTTGACAACGTTGGTGCGTTGGTTGTGGGGGTGAAGATTTTATTATGTTATCACTTGCAAGATTAACAAATCCAATCATCGTTTTGAGTACGAGTCCAACTTTTCAGTGTCGGCAAAGCATACTAGGTGAGGGATAGCAACGAAGTAAATTTTAAGTGGGGAAATGTGAGTTGGAATGATTTTATTAATGAGCACAAATAAAACTTTCCGACAGAGAGCGCTCTTGACTTCGTCTTATGACCAAGTTCAAGAGACTTACCATGCACGGAATTAAAATACTTGAAATGAAAAACAACTAATCTACCCAAGAATCTCTTTCAGGTTTTAAGGCCTTAATCGGGAGAGCATGGGGGTAAGTAAAAAACCGAAATAAAAACAACTCTCCGATAGAGAGCACTCTTGATCCACAAAGTGAGATTCAAGAGATTTCTAATTTTAAGCAGTTGAAATACTTTTGAAAGATGAATTTTTTTAAAAGATAAAGTAAACAACTTAACAATGAAATAAAACAAGCTAATCTAGCAATTATTGTTCTAAGCAAGAAAATGAAATTACTCCAAGTAAAGCAAATCTAATCTAAGAACACAAAAACAAGAACACCACAAACCTCCCCAAATGGGGGAAGTTCGGAGTGGGGCGTTAAAAACCCCACTCAAAAAAGAGAATTTTTATTAAGTGTTACACTTTACCTTGGGAATTTAACCTTTGAAAAGGACTTTTAAGATAAAAGCTAGAAGACTAATAATGAAGCTCTTAAGAGCTTTTACAAAAATGAGAGTGATGTCTCTTAGGTGTTCATGGTTGAGATCATCAATTTTGAATCTTCTTTATGGTTATCTCCAATAGTTTTAGATTCTTCTTGCTTCACTTCTTGCACTTAGTTTCTCTTCAACACCTACAAACGAACAAGTCCAATAGTTGATATAAAAAAAACCTAAGCTAAAGAAGGACGAAAGGGGGCAAAAGAGGGCTGAAATAAATGAGGAAAAGAGGAAAAAACGAGGGAGCAAACAATAGATAGTTGGTTGCAAAAAAGTGAGAAATGGGGCAGCGAATTAAGCAATAAGAGGGCTACAAAAAAGGTAAAAAAGGGGCACCAACTTAGGAGAAAAGAGGCTGCAAAAAATTTGAAGAAAGAGGGCAACGAAGGAATCACAAAGTGGACAATCAAACAACAAGGTGGAAGGAGGCCAAATCCAACTGAGAAGAAGAGGACAAATAGTCAACAAGACAATCGACCAAAAGGTGGGATCA
Source organism: Pseudotsuga menziesii (assembly GCA_001517045.1). Classification (NCBI taxonomy): domain Eukaryota; kingdom Viridiplantae; phylum Streptophyta; class Pinopsida; order Pinales; family Pinaceae; genus Pseudotsuga; species Pseudotsuga menziesii. The sequence goes on from LPNX011149970.1 coordinate 86,084, forward strand.
ACCTCCGAACAAGGCGACCACTAGAAGCACTAGTCTCGAAAACCTTCCAGTCTAGCTGGATGTATGCAAGGATGCTAATGGGGAAAGAGAAGTAGCCACAAAATCATGTGGCACTTGGGATCAAATACCAAGCTTACTTTCTCAAGTCAAAACTAACATATGATAACATAGAAATATGAAGAGAGAAGAGAAAGATTTTAGATCCCAACCTACCAAGTAACCAGAAAGAATTGATTTCGCTTGATGGATGAGGCAAGGAATTCTTATGCTTCTCGACTTTTTTGAAAGAAGACGACTCCTTGTAGAACCTGCAGAATGAATGTTAAAACCATAAAAGAGCTCTTGTATATTGGACAATACCTGAAAACAACACAACTTCAAGAGAAAAGCATGGATTATACAATATAGTGCTGGATTGTTAGCCTTCAACAATCATAAAATCAAATGCTTAAGAATCAAGAGAGAAGGGAGCAAAGAATGGTATCACCTCACAAGGTGAATCATGGCAAACAAAGAGCTTCCGCATTGACCTCCAAAGTCATCAACTTTTATTAAATTTTAAGCGAAATATTACAATAGAAATTTTCTAGAGCTTCTATGCCAAAATCTCCATGCTGAAGAGAGTGCAAAGCAACTCTATTTATACAAATTACCAAGCCCCAGGGGGGGCATTTATGAACTGACGAACAACTCAGCATGTAACTGAGTTTGAAGTGGAGTTGCACTGAGCTAGAACTGGAGCTGAACTGAGCTAACACACCCAATCAGCGCCAACACATCCAATCAAATCGGCACCCAAAATAAATCGGCTTCCTTCACCATGTGTGAGCTCCAAGGTAGGTAAGGAGGTGGGTGAGGTCACCACAATCCTCACGCGTTTGTACGGAACCTCTCACATGGTTGACGTCACCAAAACAAATCGAAACTGCCTGCATGTATTTGTTATAAGCCATGGTTTATTTTTAAAACATACCCCCATATGCTAGCGCAACCCTCTTAACACTAGTGTGATAGCTCCAGCATTGACGTCACCAAAACAAATCGTAACAACTCCTTATCCCAAGTCTAAGTCATAGCATTGAGTAATTTGTTAATACTTGAGTGACGTGTACAGATGGGGTGCATTCCATGTTAGCGCCACCATGCTCATGAGCTAGCGCGAGCCATACTTTGACGTCAACCTCCCTCGAAATTAATTCCAACTTTGATTTTAAACCTATGTTGCCAGGAAACGTGGGTACGGGTACGGGTACGGGTATGGGTACGACACTTTTTGAAACAGGGTACTTCGGTACGTCGAGGGTACTATATATATATATATAATAATAATAATAGTATATAATATATATTAAAAATAAAACTGAAACATGTCACAATCACATGACTCACATGATACATCATGATCCAATGATCCATAGTACCATACATGCACATTGTCATTGCATATTCACTTTCAGATTTCGTCATTGATTCATTGAACAATGAAAATTCACAATTCACATTGAAAATTTGAAACATTCAAAGTTCAAACTTCAAACATAAATTAAAATAAGTTATAAATTATAATATATTAATGACAAATGTATGTCCATGATTCCTTGAGTCCATTCAACATTGTCAAACTACATTCAAAATTTGCCTAGTGACATTTTCAAACATGAAATAGAAAGTTCAAAGATCAAAATAGTGAAACTGAACAATGAACAAAATAGTAAATTTGGCTTTCTCAAGCCATGTTATCAACATCCTCAGCATCAATGTCATTAGCATCACTAAGGTCCTCTGTCAGCAAGCTCTCTAGATAGGAATCACTCTCAAGTTGAGGCTCGTGCTCATCAACAGTAACCAGAGGTAACTCAACAAGGCCATCT
>LPNX011149970.1:90175-111703 GCA_001517045.1 Pseudotsuga menziesii
TGGAGCTGGCTGATACTCTGTGCTGCCCACGAGCTGGAGCTGGCCGATACGCTGTGCACAGCCCACGAGCTATACCCTGTAATGCTGCCCGATACACTGTGCAGCCTGTGTGCTGCCCACGAGCTATACCTCCGTCGATACCCAGGGCCGAGGGAAAATCAAACTTGTTCCTTCACCGATCAATGAATATTGCATATGGTTACGGTTTGGGGGGTTTGGGGAGGTTTTAAATAGCAATGCAAACTCCACGATTTATCAGCCACATTGCCATGGCCCACTATTTAGGAATTTTTTATAAAATTTGGAAATTGCCGTACCCCAGGCGTACCCAAAATTGGGGTACGCCGTACCATTTCCTAAAAACGTACCCTAATTTTTTTTACGGAGTACCCGGTACGTCATAAATGCTCACGGTACGTGAGGGTACGTACCATTGCCGTACCCAAGTACCCGGTACGTGTACCCGACCCCTCGGTACGCGTACCCATGCAACACAGTTTTAAACCAAAGTTTTAATGCCATGCAACTTGAATGGGGTTGTAAGTCACTTGGACCCACATGCCAAATCATCTCCACCACTTAAAAATCAATTTTGACTTTTTTATTACTTTGGATTTTATGCAATTTGTCCTTTTTTAGCATTAAAATGCCATTCTGAAGCATATTTAGCCGAAGGATGACTTTCGGGATGCTCTGGCTGTCTGATTGAGGGTGAAAGTGGCCCTTGGGGTGAAGACGTTGCTCCGGGCTTGAAAATGAGCCCAACCATGTCGAAAATGGACTCCGGATCACACTTTTATTACATTTTGAAATTTTCCATTTAAGCCATTAAAAAATGGCTTAAAAAACGGAAAAAAAAATTATTTTTCTCGGAATCTAACGAAACTCTAGGGGGACCTAGTACATGTTCATACGACTCAATCGGAATGCCTAGCATGACAAAAAACACTGAAACGAAGTCTCTAATAACCTTCCAAGGCCGAAACATTAAGACAACTACCCCAGCTTTGGAGGAGCGAGTGAAAAACTCAGAAATTATTGGTCGTCTGTTCAACAGCCAATAATAACCAAGGGAAAAAACACTCTGGGCTAGTCGGCTTGATGCCCAAGTCCAGGAAGCCGAGCCTTTTATAAAAATTTAAATGCTAGGACTTTTTTTACATTTTCCCCAAGGGGGTATGAACATGTATTTTACAAAAAATAAAAAGTTCAGTGAAAAACTGGCTAACTATGGAACACACTGAACTTCTAAACTCTGGAGATGAGCATTCATCATGCTCGATAACTGGTGGCTCAATAGGAAGTTCAACTATTGGACAAAATAGTTGGTAACAAAGCTTTCTGCCTCATTTTAACATTTGGATTATCTATCTTCATCAAATTGGGGAGTGATGACTTGAACAACAACAAGATGGATGCACATGGATCCACAAATTGTACAAAGCACTAACACTGATGTCGCTAGAGGATTAAGGCAAAGGCTAAAGGAGGCATTGTCGATCCTATGGAGGGGTTATCCTCCACTCTAGTAGATGCAGATCATCAGATGGGCAGAGAGGAGGAGGAGGAAGAAGAGGGTCAGGGCAATGATGAGTTTGTTGATTCATGCATGGAGGAGGACTATTGACAGATGAGATCCTTCCATCTTGATCTCATCTATGATCTATTCCTTTTTGTATTTACTATTTACTACTACTAGTTGCCGTTGGCATTCTGACATCTATGCAATACATTTTGATTTTGATGACTTAATGAGAAATATGGTCCATCTTGAGCTATCATCTTTGTGTTTCCTTGTGATTTGTGAATGACAGAATGTGTAATGTGTATTGATTCTAATTAGTAATTTCTATTCAATATTTGTAAATGTTCTAGTTTCTAAACAAAATTGGATCTATATGTCTATATTTTTAATATATAAATATAAATATAAATATATATAATAATAAACGTGTCCTCTGTGTCCTGATTCTGGGGGCCATATTGTTCATGTCGGATGGACACTTGTATTTTTCGTGTCCCGTGTCCTTGTGCCTTGTGACTTGGCCTAAGACTTAACACTAAAACCATTTAACCAATTTCAATTGTCAGTCCAAGCAAAACCAAAAATACAAGACCATCAATGCTATTACCACATATGATAAGTCACATCTACTAAGATAATCAGGAAAGACAATGGAAACAAACCTCATGCCTATATCATCAATAATTTGTGCATGGTAAACCAGAATGCAGAGGAGCTCATTTGGAGGGATGTTTAACTGAGTTAAGTTACTGTGTTTTCAGTTTATGGCTTTAGCTCACTTCAATGACACTGTATATTGGTCTCTATTATTTTGGATCATGACTTAGCAACGAAGTTTGCAAAGGCAAAAAACTAAATGCATTATTGTCCATGAAACTCCTTCTTCAGAGTAATGCATAGCTTCTACCTTCTTACGTATTTTCTAAAAAATTGCCTTTGTTGTGCAGTTGATGTATTTGCAGCAAAAATTGAACCAAAAGTTACGAGCACACTGGTCAGGTACTCTAATTTCGCCTTATTTATTATTGTTTTATGATAATGGAATTGTTTTTTTTACCTGTTCTATAAGTACTTACATACATGTGTTAAATGCGTGTGTGAGAGGGGCTGGTGGGGGTACAAAGAAGAATGAGGTAGAGTAGATATAAACACAGTGACTTGGGTGCATTTACATTCCCTGAGAGTTTTTAACGCTTTGCTCTAAATGGAAATCAATGTAAAATTCTAGGCAGTTACATTTAATTGCGCCTCTAGAGAATCTGGGCCACGTGAAACGTGTTCGAAAGACTTCTGTTGAAGGTAAGCCACCTTTTTTTTAAATCACTCAATCAATTTTCATATTAGCTTGCGAATATCTAGACATTATTTTTCTTCCCTGTCTTATGGTTAGTATTTTTTTGTCTAATTCTTTGATTTAACCTGTTAAGTCCTTTTGTTTAACACACATGATAACCATTAATTGAGGTAAGTCTGACAAAGATATGGTACACAGTAAATAAGTTGGAGAAGTAGTTACAATTTTTGATTAAAAAACGAGCTTGCAGGAATCAAGGGAGCAAGGATAATGCAGACAATAATTAGAAGTTCAAACTATAATTCCAGGCAGAAATAATGGCAAAACTGAAAGAAATTTCACAGGCACTGAACTATAAGATAAGATAATTTTATCAATGTCAAACTAATGACTACAAAACTAGGTCAATGGGACTGCCAAGTACAATGATGTTATTACAAAGCAAGAGTACCAAAAGGTATCCTATGAAAGGCAATACGCAGAAAAGAAAGTAAACTAGAGAAAATAAATATTTTTAAAATAGCACTGAATAACAATACAGAAATATTTTAAAATGTTTCTCTTGTTAAAGGTGGCAGAATAAATATTTTAGTAGCGGGCCTGCAAAAATTGTTTATCTACATTAATTAGAATGCAAGGTTTACAAACTAAGTTAACTTCACAAGACTAGTGATCCTGCAAACAACTTTGTCATCTAATGGACATACATAGAATTTGATTCACTTGAACTCTCTAGAAATGGAAACTAGTTGTCTTCTCTTATGGAAGTGGACACTTTTGAACCCAAAACAACTCAATGTTCATCAAATTATCATTAGAAAAGGGAAGTCATTCTCAGAAAAGCTGGCTTTGAGGTGCAAGTACCTGGCTTGATGTGATATGATCCTCCCTCACTTTGGTACTAACATCGGGCAGAGGTGCTTTTGTTCTTTGTGGGTCGGTGGGTCTCATTTGTTGAATTTTGTGTAAATATGTTGAGCTTTGATTTTTAAAACTTTAATTGCAGAAATATAGAGCACTTGAATCAATAAACCATTTACATTAACATTCAACAATAACACAGGATATACCCTGGGGAAAACCCTCAAAACAATGAGGATGAAAAACGCTAACAAATCTTCAGATTTAATTATGATAGATAGCAGAGAATGTCTTTTACAATAGCAGATTGCTTTTTGTTAAGATTTAATGGTTATACAAGAACTTTAGGCATTTACCATCATAACATCATAACCATATGCAATAGGATCATTGAAACAAAGACAAGCACAACAAGACAAAATAACACAGAAATTTATCCCAGGAAACCCTCTTGGGGGAGAAAACCTAGCAAAACTTCTTCAATATAGAATTCGACCAAGTACAGTGAACAACCCCAAGAATGAGACCAACAACTTTCTCTCTCCAATGAGCCTCCTCACTCTCTCTATTGTGCACGCACTTGTGTGTGAGATATATCTAAATGAGGGAGGCGCCTCACCTATTTATACTCATCATTTGCTGACCTAATTACCTAACTAGGTCGGCCTAGTCCTTTGATTATGGCCAACCTACCTAGGAAGACTCAAAATAACATTTATAAAATACTTTTGTGCATACTATTGACTCGACTTATAACGGAAGTTTTACCTCATGACTTTTACATGACCAATTACATCAAGGACATCTCTCGAAGGAGGAATAGTAATAATATAATTAAAGTACAATATAATATCTTTCGAAATTACATTTCTTTAACACTCTCTCTTAACAAGGTATTCTACAATATCATCAACAACAACAACCGTACAATTGACTGGTGAATCTATATATCATAGGAAGCTTTGGAACAACAACATCATGCATCTGGAACATTATCATTAGCATCATCATCAACATCAGCATGGAACATCACCATCATCATCAACATGGAGCATCATCATCATCATCAACATGTGACTGCTGGAACATCACCATCAACATCAACATCAACATCAACATCAACATGGATCATCATCATCATCATCATCAGCATGTGACTGCTGTATCATCATCATACGAAGCATCATCATCTACATCAACATGTGACTGCTGGAACATCATCAACATGTGACTGCTGGAACATCATCATCATCAGGAGCAACATCATCAACATTAGCATGTGACTGCTGAAACATTATCATCATCAACATCATCATCATAAAAAGCATTTTTGGAGCTCTCTCTATCCTGTCACAGGATGTCCTAGAGAGTCTTACCATTTCGTTGCAGGATGTCCCATCTAAACCCATAATCTCGTCGCAAGATGAGAGGGTCTTACCATCTTGGGAGCTCTCTCTATCTCGTCGCAAGATGTCCTAGAGAGTCTTACCATCCCGTTGCAGGATGTCCCATCTAAGATCATCATCTCGTCACTGGATGAGAGGACCTTGCCATCTCGGCACCTCTCTCTATCCTATTGTAGGATGTCCTAGAGAGTCTTACCATCCCGTCGCAGGATGTCCCATCTAAGATCATCATCCTGTCAGAGGATGAGAGGACCTTACCATCTTGGGAGCTCTCTTTATCCTAGCGCAGGATGTCCTAGAGAGTCTTACCATCCCGATGTAGGATGTCCCATCTAAGATCATTATCTCATCATAGGATGAGAGGATCTTACCGTCTTGGGAGCTCTTTCTATATCGTCACAGGATGTCCTAGAGAGTCTTACCATCCCATCGCAGGATGTCCCATGTAAAATCATCATCCCGTTGCAGAATGAGAGGATCTTACCACCCCATCGTAGGGTGTTCCATCTAAGATCATCATCCCATTGCAGGATGAGAGGATCTTACCACCTCGTCGCAGGGTGTTTGAAGTGTCAGTCATTGAATAAGAACCAAGTCAGCATGGTTATGTCTTGACCAAGTCATCATGGCACTCACTTATGCCAAGTCATCATGGCACACACTATTGCCAAGTCATCATGGCACAAACGTTTGCCAAGTCATCATGGCACATACTGCTCCCTTCTTCATGGTGGTCATCTTGATGTCAAGTCCATCTGACAACCTGGCCAAGTCATCATGGCATTGTCTGCATCATCCTTCTTCAGCTTCTGGAACACACTGCTCCCTCTGTCACGGAGGTCATCTTAATTCAAGTCCATCTGACAATCTAACCAAGTCATAATGGCACTGTCTGCATCATCCTTCTTTAACTTCTGGAACACATTACTCCCTTCGTCATGGAGGTCATCTTAATGTCAAGTTCATCTGACAATATTTAATACAATCATGTGAGGTGTAGGATAATTTGATTGCTTGTCTTCAACCTTGTAGCAAAGGTTGAAGTCTTATTCAATGAGTCTTCATCACATGATCTTTCCTACATGTCAAATTTAGTTGCATGATTAGAAACATTTTATAATTTCCAAAAAATAATAATGATGACAAACTCTTATGCATAAAGACATATGCAACTATCTTAGCCAACGCTTCAACACAACATTCATCCATATCCCGTATACATAATGTAACTTTTTAGGTGCCTTCCATCTCTACCGAAGCATTTTCAAGAGCGCACACTACTCTCAACATGTTAGCAAATAGGTTTAATTCTAAATAAGTAGCAATGGAATGTTGTACAACACCATAGGCCACTTACCCATTACATGCATATTATTAGTATATTGTTCATCAATGCAAACACTCTAACATGCATGATACATTGCCTACATCTAGGAACTTAAATATGTATACATTGGACAATATCATTTAAGCAACTAGATATACAGGAAATGATAATTCAAATAGTTATCTTTTCTTTGTTTGGTAGACTCCCTCTTGATTTTGACCAAGTTATTCTTGTGCTTTGCTTTTGTCTTCATCTCCCTTTGGATTTGCAATTTCTCCTTTGACATAGTCTTCCAAGTCATGCTCTTCTAGTATGAGAAGCACTCAAAAAAATTGCTTCAACTAGATGCTTGCTTCAATGCTTTTCTGGAAGACTGCTTCGGGTGGACTTAGGGTTTGATAGAGAAACCCTATTTTTTCAACTTTGGTGACTTTCAGATCTTATTGGATAGAAAGATGCGCCTACTCAAGGCAAGTTGAGCATTATACTCCTTTTCCCAAATCTGTGGACAAAACTGCAAAATATTTGATGCCCTAGTTTCTTCAGTTTTCTTTTGCTGAATTGTCTGGTCTTAATTTTGTTGCATCTCTGAAATTTCTGCTTCTCAAGGTCTGAAACTTCGTCTTGATGTACTTTGATTTTTCTTCTGTCCAACCCCATTGGTTAGAGTAATATTGGATTGACCATGTGGAACTTATGCTAACTTTCCCAAGGTGATCTGTTTATGGATTGGTTCAGTATAGTAAACTTGTACGGACTACCACGTGTCACTATTTTAACTTCGGCTTTTGAAATTTGCACCATAGAAACTACAGTCTGTTCCCTGTCTGGAACATCTTACAAAATTCGATTTGGATCTTCCTATCCCTAAATATAGCATTTCTCCCTAGGTCACTTGTTTAAGATTGAATTCTGGAAGAGGTTGGAACCTTGTTTTGGAAAGATCATATCTCCTAAAGTACAGAGAATCTGAGGCTGAAACTCATACGCAGGGTATATAAACATATCATCTTCAACATATACAAGTTCCAACTCCTGATCCTTCACCAAAGTCGAGTTATAGCGAAAATACTTGGATGACTAGATTTTGCTTTCTAGGGTTTCAAGCATGAAGCCCTAGTCTCTAGTTGCTGCAGTTGTAGCAGTGTCACGGATGCAAAAAGACTTCTTTCAGGGTAGCTCTAATACCATGTTAATATTTTAATGGTTATACAAGAACTTTAGACATTTAGCATCATAACATCATAGCCATATGCAATAGGATCACTGAAAGAAAGACAAGCACATCAAGACAAAATAACATAGAGATTTATCCATGGAAACCCTCTTGGGGGAGAAAACCCAACAAAACTTCCTCAATATAGAATTCGATCAAATATAGTGAACAACCCCAAGAATAAGACCAACAACTTCCTCTCTCTAGCGAACATCCTCACTCTCTCTCTTGTGCACTTACTTGTGTGTGAGATACATCTAAATGAGGGAGGCGACTCACCTATTTATACTAATCAAGTGAGTGACCTAATTACCTAACTAGGTCAGCCTAGTCCTTTAATTAAGGCTGACCTACCTTGGAAGTCTAAAACTAACATTTATAAATTACTTTTGTGAACTATTGGCCATACTTACAATGGAGGTTTTACCTCATGACTTTTACATGACCAATTACATCAAGGACATCTCTGGAAGGAGGAATAGTAATAATATAATAAAAGTACAATAAAATATCTTCCGAGGTTGCATTTCTTTAATACTTTCGACACCCCAGGTGCAAGATAAGAGAGAATGGACACCCTAGGTGTAGATACAGAGCAATAGAGAAGAGAGAACAATCAAATCATCTCTGCAACGTGTTCAACACATTAATAACTAGCAAGAATAACTGGCATGCAAGGTGTAGCGAATCATTGCATGGGGGATTAGCCTCCAATGCAAACTATGGTGAATTGCCTTCACGGAGAATTGCTCTATACTTCGGTTTCTTCAATCTTGCAAAGATAATGTACAATGCCTTTCTTCTTTGACATTAAATAATGCTTTAGCAACTTCAGAGTGAACTCGCCTCATAACTGGATGTAGGATCACTTAGCTATTATGCTAACTTAAGTGTTATCATGCAATAGCCTTAACTCAAGTGTTAAAACTTAAGTGTTGTCTTTTTAGTTTAACTAAAGTGTCATCTTTTAGTTTAACTAAAGTGTCGTCATGCAAAAACACTTTTGTTAACTAGTTCCTTTTATTAACACTTTACTTAACTATTCTTAACTGAAATCATGTTGATTTATTTACTGTAGTGACCACTGTGAGTTCTCCTTTAATTAACTGATGCATACATGGTTGTATTAATTGAAGCTTAACAATATTTAACTGAGGCATACATTATTACTTTAACTAAAGCTTTAACTAAGGCATGCATTGTTACTTTAATTGAGACATACATTGTTATTTTAAGTGAAGTTTTAACTGAAGGTTTAATAATTTGAGTTCACTTTAGTCAACTGAAGTCTTCTCATAAGCAATTCAGATTCTCTTGTTCTCTATGCATTTATCTTTATCTCTTATCTTTACTGCATGGTCAATATGTGCTAACTTCATTTTATCTATATCATATAAGATTATACTAAGAAGATTTGTTGGATGTTGTGATCATATTATATTACTCTCGGACCAAATGATCATATGTTAAAGTAATTCACTCTAGAGGTGGCGAGTCTCTGAAGGAGAATTAATAGCAATTGGGGACCATGGTTAGTAATACTTCACACAACATTAATGCTTGAACATGGAAAGCATTTATCTCTATAACTGGAGGTCCACCCCATGGGAACCTTCTTTAACTGGAGGTCCACATGAGAATCTGACTACCTCTATAACTGGAGGTCCACTTCATGGGTACCTACTATAACTGGAGGTCCACATGAGAATTTGACTTGACGCACAAGTTCTGAGCCTTTTCTAACGAGACTTTTTACAACATCATCACTTTGATATATCAAAGCTTTCACCTCTATATGAGAGGAATAACCTTTTACTTGGAAGGCTTAGTCATCCTTGAGTCAAACTCAAGAATCTACTCCAAAGTTTCCTAAGTCCCACTCAGACACCCTACCTCAACACATGAGGCCCAATCTTTGATTGGCTTGGAAAATGACTCGTGATGTTGTATCTTTAACACCTTTTACTTGTGGGTGTGGTCTTTATGATGCCTTCTTAAAGTGAACCTTACTATCCCTTGATATGATTGCTATTCTTTCGTTCCACATTGATATGATTACTATCCCTTGTTTACAAGGCGCATATTTAAAAGAAGGGTGATTACTGTCCCTTGTTTACAAGGCACATATTTAAAAAAGGGGTGATTGTGTGTATTATTCTCACATTGACAAGAATTGTGAGAAGCAAATGGTTTATGAAGTACTACACACCAAAAGCTTTGCCACTTCAAAAATTGGCTCTGTGGTGTGAGTCCCCAAGTTGATGTGATATCATCCTCCCTCACTCCAGTAGTAATGTTGCTTAGAGGTGCCTGTGTGCTTTGTAGGTGCCCAATGCTTATAGTTTTTGTCTTTGTGATACCTTCTTAAATGCAATATTACCAAACCACATTGGCATATCTTGTGTTGAGTAACTTGTGCACATTACTATGACTAATAATAAATATCCATTGTGTTAAAAATGAAAAAAAAGGAATAAAGTGTAGGTTTAATAATGCTACATTGACAACATTAGTGAGAAATGGCTAGTTTATGAAGGATTGCATGCACAAAAAGCTTTGCCGAAATCAACACTAGATTTGGGATGTGTTAACACCAAGATCTTGTTAGAATATAAAGGTCATCTAGACTATAGAATTAGGCATGCTAATAAAGTCAATTTAGGGATTGAGCAGTTAGGGTTTATGTCGTCTCATTATTATAAGAGAAGGTTATTCTCTTCATTTCATAATCGAAGAACCATTTCTCTATTTTGGTTCTCTTTATGTTCATGGTTTTTTGTGTGTTCGGTTTTTGTAATATGGAATTAGAGCCATGGTGATAATAAGTTGAAGCTAAGCAAGAAAAAGGTTCGGGGACTGCCAAGTTTATGTTGAAATTTGAGGGTTAGGTTCAGATTTAAATTCAATACATAACTAGAACAAGGTTAGATTCATAATAGTACTTATTTTAATAAATTTGATCTGCAATAAAATTAAACATATTTTTCATCTCTTTCAACTTTAACGCTCTGCTCGTCACTGTGTTAAGGTTGGTTCAACTTTAACACTCTGTTGGTCACTGCGTTAAAGTTGGTCCTTGAGAAAATGCTATGTATAGGAACAAAATAATAAATAATGTTCAGTAAATTTCAGCAGTAAAGAATCATAACCAATATTTGAATCAAGCTTATACTCAGATATTTCTGATTTGATCTTGTCACCGAAGGGACAAGTTAACTAGGAAAACAATTTACGTACCTTGAGAGAGAGCCTATGTTGACAAAGGGCATAGTCATGTTGAGTAAGGATGTAGTCACATAGTGCAGAGATACACAGTCATGCTTTCACAGTCAAGTTGGAAAGACTTAGTCCACACATAAAGTGAAACTCACGGTCACGCTGGAGAAGACCCATAGTTCACACTAGAGTAATAGGCTCACGGTCACGGTGGAGGAAAAACACAGTCCACACTACAGTATAGGCTCATGATCTCGACGGAGGAAAACCACAATCTGTTACCAACTTTTTTGTACCATAGTTGGGTTACCTGAGGAGCCGCCGGTTAACAAACATGTCCAATGTTTGATTCCAGTGTATCAGTTGATCCGTCTTTATGTCTAGCCAATTTTTTATTTGAATAATTTTGACCATGGCCCCGCGGGGTTTGTAATAAAATGTGCTAGTAGGGTGTTTTGAGTGGTTTGGTCTCCTAAGACGTAGAATTTCAACTAAGGTATTCTAGGGAGTTTTTTGCCCTTAAAAATTATGCTTTGCCTGTAGCCGAGTATAATTGACGAGGTTTTCTCTCGCTTCCTCCAAAGCTGGAATGCTCGATTTTAAATTCTGGGACTTGGGGGGTTATTAGAGCCCAACTAAGTGTATATAAACCTACTAGGCATTTTTAGAGTAGAGCATGGTCATATCCTAAGTCAATAGGACCATCAAATTTTTTTTTGAAATTTTTTTAACGGACGCGTTAAAAAATTATTTTAAATTATTTCCCTAAGTTTTTTAATTAATTTTTCCATAAATTAAATGGAAAAATCCCGTTTGTAATAAGTTAGTCATCCCGACCCCGAATTCAGTGATTGAAGGCTCTAACCTTAAGCCAAAAATCATTCTTGATTGGCCAGCCAGTCAGATCCAACTTTCAGATCATCAATTGGACATATAACGCACATTTTCTCAAAAAAGTCATTTTTGGGGAAAAAATTGATTATTTATTAAAAAATGATTATTTTGGAGAAAATCCAAAACTCTCCAAATTAATCCAAATTCAGTGAAATGAAATGCAGAGTGACATGTCAATGGGCATTTATGATGATTGGAGTTATCATAACTTAGCTTCAGTCAGCATTTAGTGAGCAATAAAGATATATTCAGTTAACGGTTTTGTCATCTCTAGCTAAACACCCGAATTGGATGAGATGGAGAGCACTCATTGGTTTGATGATTTGATCGAGGCAGGGACTGATGTTTACATTATGAGCTATTGGCAGTGGCTCCTCCAGACCTAGGTATGGCTCCTCCTTACCTAGCTCATGCCTTCCTTAGCCAGCTCACGCCCCTCTCTCCTCATGAGGGCGTCACCACACGTGTGGGCTCATTTATGGCTTGTTTTCAGTGATTAGGGTTGGAGTGGGGGCGCCTTGCCTAAATGGAGGCCTCTCCTCACTCTTAACTCTTCAGTTTCGGTTTGGAGCTCTCAGTTATGCGCCAATCCAGTTAGGTCTGGTTTTCTGGTTTTAGGGTTTTGGGTCTTCTTTCATTGTATAAATAGAGGCTTCTTTAGCTCTATTGTGATGGATTTTTGTGTAGAGAAACTCTGTCCAAACTCTGTACATGCTTGTTGCTTTATGCAGCCGTGGAATAAATTTAAGGCTTTGGAGGCTCATATGGTTTGTTAAATGTGGATGAATGCTCTTGGCGAATGAGGTGATTGTGTTTCAATTCTCCCCTTTCATGCTTATGTTGGTTAATGATTCATGCTTTAGAAGGCTTCTGTAAGCACGTAAGATCGATTATTTGAAGTTTCAATTTAATTGTTTATGGTTTCACTCTTAGAAATTGAAAGTAGCATTGGTTATTCAGTTATATGTTATGCTCTTTTACTTTTCAATTTGTGAAACATACATGATCTAACCCATCTTTTGGCAAGTATTCGAGTTGAAATTTTGTAGATCACTTCATCCAATCAAGTAGGAGTTTGAGCTCAGGTGCATCCTCTCCTCTTGAAGTCAAGACAACTTCCGGAAATTTCAAGCTTCAAGGAATCCAAGCATTATCAAGAAGAGCCACAGGTTTGAATGTTTTTTTTTCATTTTTATTCATCTTTCAAGTTTAATTTTTTTTTACATTCTTGGGTTAGGGCAAGGTTTGGGCTAAAGTGAACATTCATTCACCAAACCGTATGCCCCTGTTGGCTGTCCCGTCTTCAATTTATAGCCATCTTTCACTTTTTATTGCAGCCCTTTCTTCTCCTCTTTCGCTGCCCACTTCTGCCCTCTTTCTTCACTTTTTGCAGCCTTCTTTTTGCCTTAATTTGCAGCCTCATTTACCCTTTTTGCAGCCACTTTTTGGGCCCTAGTTTCAACCTTCTTCCTCACTTTTTGCAGCCCTCTTTCTTCAATTTGCAGCCCCTCTTTCACCTTTGTTTTCAGCCTTCTTTGACCTTCTTTTGTCCTCTTTTCACCCCTTTTTGACTTCTCTTTTTCGTAGCCTTTCACTCCTTTTTTCTTTCGGTTTTGGTAAGGGTTGAGTTCTTTTTTTTCATTAAGTTTGTATATCTAGTTTCATTTGTTTGTTTTTGGACTAACACCATAACGAGTTAGTGTTCAAAGCTCTTAGTTTCAGGCAGGTGAAAGAGAGCCCAAGGGCCTTACGAAAGCAGGAAGCAAGCAAAGAACAAAAAGAGAAATCTTTCCTCTTCTTTCCATCCCTTTCTCTCCTTGTTGTTTCAGGAAAAGGCAAAAGGAAGGTCATCAAAAATTGTAAAATTAATAAAAAGCGAGTGGGATTGCGACTCCCACACCCCTCTTCCCCCATTTGGGGGAAGCTTGTATCGTCCCATTGTCATGCTTTTTTCATTTTTGTTTAATAAATTGCTAATGGTAGGGTAGGATAGGATAATTGCAATTAAGTTAGTTTATGTTTGAAAATGAAGAAAAATATTTATTTGATTGTTTAATTAAACATTGCATAATTTCTTACTGTTTACTTACCCCCTTGTTTTCTCGATTAGGGCCCTAAAAAGCCTGAAAGAGACTCTTGGGTAGTTAGATTTTTATGTTTCTATTTCTCCTTCAAGTTTAACGAATTAAGTAAGACTCTTGAACTTGCAGTAACACAAGTCAAGAGCACTCTCTATCGGAGAGCATTCTTAGAACTGTATACCTCTGCATTAGGCATCTTAGATTAGCTAAGTCTCTTGAACCACTATCATAAGACGGGGTCAAGAGCGCTCTCTGTCGGAGAGTCTTAATTAATTGACTTAATAAAATTTGCAACACACACCCCCTAATTAATTAACTTCGTTCTCTCCTTGCCGGAGTATGCTTTGACCGACTTCAAAATAGGAGTACCTAGAAACGACACTGGATCTCTAATCTTGCAAGAATAACTTAATAAAATTTAAAACCCCGTAACCAACGCACCGGCGTTGTAGGGAATTTTCCAAAGTACTTCCTAGTAGATGCGCTGGAACCCCGCTGTCTAAGATTCTCAGCCAGCTGGTCAATCTCTGCGATATCAACCTGGGATACTGGGCGGGCCCGACATGTCTTCAACGGAGTGAACTTGGAATATTCTCCTGGCTTGTTTTTACAAGCCTTCATTGACACCTTAATCAAGAACACCTAAATTTTTTAAAATCTACCAAGAACACTCGCACAACCTAATATTCACTAGTTTGATTTCTAGACTTGTGATTTAATTCTTTGTGCATTTCAGTATCTTGACTCCATAAGGCACTGGTCCTTTTTAATCTGCGTAATTACTTTATTTTGATCAATTGTCTGTGGCCTGTTATAATTTCTATCTGTGAATGCATAATTAACTAAGTCTGGAATCATTCTTATCTTTTAATCTCTTGCTAGCAACATGGATTGCTTTTGATTTATGTGTCATACTTAGAATAAATAAATACTTCTAATCATAATAACTCCTAAATAACACCCATCTGCATCCATAACCATATAAAATACTTTAACCACATTGAGCCTTAGAAAACTCTTTGTTAGGGACTACCCCCTTTGGCTTTGTTAGGAGTTAGCCTAAACGGAGGCGCTAGGAGTAGGTGACAGTACCTAGCTCTGTGCTTGCCCCCAATGTCACACCTCTCCCACTTTCTTAAGTGAGGAGACAACTTTCGGAAAGTTTCTGCTGCTGGTGTGCAATCGGTGGACAACACTGTCCACACTACAATACAGGCTCACGTTCACGATCACGGTGGAGGAAAACCATAGTCCACATTATAGTACAGGCTCATGATCACGATGGAGGAAAACCACAGTCCACACTACAATATAGGCTCACGATCACGGTGGAGGAAAACCATAGTCCACACTACAATACAGGCTCACGATCATGGTGGAGGGTTGCGGAAGGATCACGCAGATCAGACGGGATAGACCCAGTGTCGTGGAACAATAAACAAACATGCGAAGCAGTCAGAGGTAAGACACGCGGAAAGTGAGCCACGCAGGATGAGATCTCAGTCACGCAGACGCATAGATATGAACACGAGATAGTTCCCGTCATGGTCAGCAACAACAGTTGCGAAGAAGAGTCATGCGGGAGAAGGAGTCGTGATCAACAGCAGTCACTGGATGAAAACATTCACGCAGAAATAGATAGGTAAGTGAGGTAACTTAATGGATGATAAAAAGGAAGGATAACCTTTTCCTTTTATAAGGCAGGGAAGTTAAACAAAAGCAACATTAGGATGACTTAGGATAAGATAAAGTGGTCCAAAAAGTAGAACCATAAATAGAGTGGTCTAAAGTAAAATAAAAGGTCCAAAGGTCTTTATTAATAAAACCATAAAACCATAAAGGTTTTATTAATAAAACCATAAAGTAAACATTTAATGATTTTATAATAAAGTCATAAAGTAAATGGTCCAACCGAAAGATAAAAAAACTTAGGTTGGTGTACCAAAAGAACCCATAAGGTAAGAGTCATCATAACAAAGATACACACACAATAAGAGTGCTAGGACCAAGTAAGATAAAGGACCATGAGTCAACAAGGGGGCCACAATAAAACAACCCACAAATCCACAAGATCAAGGTAAACCATAAGGGTGGACAAACATTTACCTATAGGACCAACAAGACCAAGGACTTGATCTTTTCTCTCTCTCAAGGTACATTATTTTATATATTTTGTCATCACTGTATAAGGAAAATATCCAAATCAGATGGTACAATCCTTTGGTCCTCAGTACTGCTCCTAAGGGTTAGGTGCTATTGACATTTGTTGATTAAGTTGTCATTGATGCCCACTGTTGAGTCCTTGGTGCCCCTTGTGGAGCCCCCGAGGGTTAGTGTTTAGTTTGTGGTTGTCTATGTTAAAGGAGCCCTTTTGACCTTGTCCAAGCCCAAGCTTAAAGCCTTGGAGGCCTTGGAACAATGGAAAAAGCCCTAGTTACCCATTGACTTGGTCAAGTGCCCCTAAGTTGTATCTTGGTCCCATTTGAGTCCATTGTCGAGTTCCTAGATTCTGGTTGATCTTTGGTTATTGGTCTTTGTGGTGCTTGTTATGCTTGTACTTGTTTTGGTCTCTTGATTGGTTGTTGGATGGATTATCTGGCTCATGTGTGTAAATCTCTTTATGTGTTGATGCTCTAGGCCATTGCTTGCATTGGATGGTCTTAAGGTTGTTGAGTTCTTATGGGGTCCTTGAGTCCACAAACTTAGATCTTGATCCTCTTGCATGTGGAGACTTGGGTCTTGGAACCCACACTTTTGGTGATATGTTGGAACCCATTCTTATAGGGTCCTTGGTGTCCTTGGAAGTTTGGGTCTTTAACCCACACATATGGTGGTATGTTGGAACCCATTCTTATAGGGTCCTTGGTGTCCTTGGAAGTTTGGGTCTTTAATCCACACATATGGTGGTTTGATGGCCCCTAGACACTATATGGTCATCGACATGTTCTAGCCTTGTGATCATGCATATGAAGCCCATAAGGTGTTGCAAACTAGTGGTGAGGTCTTTGTACCCCTCTTTTGGGGTGTTGGTACTCTTATGGTGATGAGGATATATAGTGGAACCATTGGATATGTTTTTAATGATATGGAGACCTTGAATATGATGATGATATTCTTGAAAAAGTCTTTGTTCCCACTTGATTGGTGGTGTTGGTGTCCTTGATACCCTTAATATGATTAGTATATGGTGGATCCCTCCTCCTTGTTGATGTGAAGTTCGTGGATGTGAAGACCATCGAATCCCTCATGCTTTTGATGATGTCCATTGAAGCCTTTGACCTTGGAACTTATGCATAAGGTAACATGGTCTTTGGAACCTTTATGTATGGAATCTTTGAAGTTCTGAACAAATTGAAGAATTTTAGGGTATTAGACCAACAATTTGCAAATAATCCATCATAGGGAGATAGTCATCGTCAATCCATTTCCATTGATATGTGGAGCATCTTCTAACTCCTTACAGTTGAAGAGATATGAATTTTTGAAGTTGGTGTACCCCACCTTTTTGGGTAAGCCAACCAAATAAAAGAGAATTTAATTATTTGTAATTTTGAATTACATGTCGACCCAATTTGAGGTAATAACTTTTCTCCACGGCCTATATAAATAGAATATCAAACATTTCATTTGTTCATCAATCAAGTCTCTCTTTGGTATTTCACAATTCTTGGAGAAAAGTGCAAAACTTGTGGAGGAGAAATTTTTGGGCATCTTTGAGGATATAAAAGATTATCTAAAATTGACATAACTTTCTCATACAAAATCAGAATTACAAAATTCTTAGCTCGTTGGAGAGCTTGTTGTGAGGGTTATGTGATGACATGATACAGAGTTTCTTTTGGTTTTTCTATTGTTTCTTCATCTTGTGATCTTCAAAAAGGTATGGTTCATGCTTCTGGGTTTCTCTTGTGATGGCACATGTCTCTGATGGATAGACTTCATCTTTGATCTTAGTATGTGAGCCTATATATTGGTATATATCTTTGAAGTCATTGAATATGTTATGGAGGATATGGTGATGGTTATCTTAAAATATATCTTGATGTGATCTTGATATAGATCTTGATGATTATCTTGGATATTGTTGGCATAGATTTTGGTGTTTAGCTTGATTGTTGTATAGTGTGGTATTGAATGAGAAGTTGACATGTAAGTAATAGATCTTGTGATTGATTTCTTTGATCAACTTAAGTGTTTTCTTTGCAAACTAGTTTGACAAGTGTTGATCATTGTGTCTTTGACCTAAGTGGAGCTGGACTGTTATTGACTGTTAATGACAACCTTTGACAGTATTGTAAGTGACTATTTGCTTGATATTTGTTTGATTTGTTTACTTGATTTGAGTGGAGTGAAAAATATTTTTGTGTCCAAGAGTTTATGAGATTGACTAAGTTTGACATAGTTGGTTAAGTCTTTTATCTTCTTGGTTGAGATCAGTTGGTTGAGGTATATCATGTTTAACTATCAAGTATTCCTTGATTGCGATTGAGGTTGGTTGTGGTGTCATTGAGTTGAGTGTGATTGGACAAAGTTTGGTTGATTGTATGTGAAGTCTCTTGGTTGCTCAAATGTGTCTCTTACTTGATGAACTAGGCCAAGTAAGTGTTAAGATTCCATATGCTAAGCTAGATTATCAGCATTCAATATCAATTTCACAACAAAAGCATATAGACAGGATCACTGAAATAAACAATATCACAAGATCAACACAGGTTTATCCTGAGAAAACCCTAAAGGGAAAAACCCAGCAAAAAGCTTCCTCAATATAGATGATCAAAAGATAAAAGATAAGACTTCAGACTTGTCTTTCTCCTCCTTGCAGATAAGACTCTCTCTCTTGCGCTACACAAGTGATTGACTTTGTGTTTGTGTGTTGAAATGAGGAGCCCCTCACATCTATTTATATTCTTTCGTTCACTTGACATTTCACTCAACCAAATCGGCCCCACTAAAATTGACTCGGACGACTTCTCTTGGAGGACTCAAATAATTTAATATTATATTAATGAGGGTGCTAATGACCCGACTTACAACGGAGGGTTTTTCCTCATGACTCTTAGTAATTCTCCCGATAGGAACATCGGGGTATAATGAAATACAAATGATTCTCCCGATAGGAACATCGGGGTACAATAAGTAAATACACTTCGAAGTTACAATAATTCAACACTCCCCCTTATCAAGAAGGGTATTCTACAACAACATCAACAACAGCAGTAGGAGAGAGAGCATCTTCAACATCATCAGGGTGATACATCTATAAATCATTGGAAGCTTTTTCATCATCTTCGACACATAGTCTTCATCTTCAATTTCAGCAACAACACTTTGATCGACAACAGCATCATCGGTATTTTAGTCTTCAATCAACAGCATCATCATCAATAATACTTTGACCTTTCGATCAACATCATCATCAGCAACAATTCTTTGAGCAACATCATCATCATACTCTGATCTTTCGATCAACACTATCATCATCGTCATCATCAATACTTTGAGCAACATCAACAATACACTGATCTTTTGATCAGCAACATCATCATCATCAACAACCTGCAATCCATAATATGAAGACAAAAGTCTACGGAACACTTTAGGACTTAAGTCCAGGGATGATACAATCCTACCACATTCTCGAGGACCGAAGTCACCAGATACAATTACGGGATAATCACTCCCTATCACTTTAGGACTTAAGTTCAAGGATGATGCAATCCTACCACATTCTCGACGACCGAAGTCCTCGACTACAATTACGGGATAATAACTCCCTATCACCTTAGGACTCAAGTCCAAGGATGATGCAATCCTACCACATTCTCGACGACCAAAGTCATCGGATACAATTATAGGATAATCACTCCCTATTACTTTAGGACTAATGTCCAAGGATGATGCAATCCTACCACATTCTCGACGACTGAAGTCATCGGATACAATTACGGGATAATCACTCCCTATCACTTTAGGACTAATGTCCAAGGATGATGCAATCCTACCACATTCTCGATGACCGAAGTCACCGGATCACTTTAGGACAAATGTCTAGGGATGATCTAATCCTGCTTCTTTCTCGGAGACATAAGTCTACGGATCACTTTAGGACAACTGTCCAGGGATGATACAATCCCACTGCAACATCTGTTAGTTTTTGTACCTAGGCAGATGTTCCCTAGGTGACTTTAATTTTTGCCTAAAGTCACTTTAAGAGGGAAAAAGGTGACCCTCACATTAAATGTCACTTAATGAGACTTTATAACAATAAAGTCGCTTTTTGATAAATTTAAGTGGGTGAGTAATTTTATTTATGAGAATTAAATAAAAGGGATTTTTACTCACACTCAATCTCATCCATTGGATTGATTCTTTTTCCACCGTTGGATTAAGATGCCCACTTAGGTTAAACAAAAAGGCTGAGGGAGGCAAAAGGGCATTCACTTTTCATGTTTTTTCAGGAGAAGAGAGAGAGCTGAGCAAGGAGGTCGAGTTTGCTTGAGGGCACGATTTTCCAGATTGTTTACTGAAGTGATTTTGGTGAGCAAGGAGGTCGAGACTGCATTTATTATTTGTATGCACAGAACCTGAGAAGGGTACGGCCTGAGTTTGTTT
Source organism: Pseudotsuga menziesii (assembly GCA_001517045.1). Lineage (NCBI taxonomy): Eukaryota > Viridiplantae > Streptophyta > Pinopsida > Pinales > Pinaceae > Pseudotsuga > Pseudotsuga menziesii. Next base: position 110,608 of record LPNX011149970.1, read on the forward strand.
TCTGCTGTACGGCTGCATCATTTATTGGCACAAATATCGAGGGAGTACGGCCTGGGTTTTATGCTGTACGGCGCATTAAATTTTGCACAGTTTTCGAGGGGTGTACGGCCTGGTTTTTCCTGCTGTACGTGCATTTAATATTTGCACAAATATCGAGGAAGAGTACGGCTGAGTTTCTTCCTGTACGGGCTGCTAATTAATTGCACAGATTTCGAGGAAGGGTACGGCCAGTCTGTTGCTGTACGGACTGCTTTTATTGGCACGAATTCCAAGGAGATGTACGGTCTGTTGCTGCTGTACATTTGCATTTAATTTGGCACAGAAAAGAAGAAGGGTGTACGGCTGGTTTGCTGAGCACTAATTTCCAGACTCTGAGATAAAGTTTGCCGGTGGAGATAAGTTGTATTTCTCACCATTTTCTGTCCTGTACTTTGCTGAAGAATAATAAAAATCTCTCCTCTCTCTGATTGGTTTTCCCCGTGGGGGTTTTTCCAGGGCTGATTAGCCAAAAATCTCTGAGTCAAATTTATGGTGTGCATGTTTATTTGTTTCAGCCTGTTAGTATTTGATTTTACTGTGTGTTTAAAATTGTTCTGCAAAATTTTAAGTAGCTTCAAGCCTAGGCAAAACCGACTGAAGTGAAAAACACAAATTGTTCATTTAAACCAGCAAGCAGTAAAACTCAGTTTTTCAACATGGTATCAGAGCAAAGGGGGGCAGAAACAGTGATTTTTGCAGACACACAGTAATTTGCAGCATTCAGAAATTTTTTGTTATTTTACTTCTGTCAGTGAACAGCACTTTGTTGAGTTGTTGTTGAGATGGCTACAGGACTTAGATTGGAGGATAGGCTGGATGGGACAGGGAATTTTGTGCCGTGGAAGGCTAGAATTTTGCTGTTACTTGAAGAGAATGAGTTATGGCCAGACATAGTGAGGAACACTACTGCAAACCCCATTACCATTCCTGCATCTACAGATGCAGCAGCCTTCACAGCCTTCAATAAGAAGGACTGCAAAGCCAGAAGAATTATTCTTGATGCCGTGAAAGATCACATTATTCCTCACATTTCAGGAAAGGACAAGGCTCATGAGAT
>LPNX011149970.1:116245-136951 GCA_001517045.1 Pseudotsuga menziesii
CTGCTCCCTCTTTCGGGGAAGGTCTTCCCGAACAACACCAAGCTTGTCTCGAAAGTATTCAAACTTTACTCGAGACAGAGGCTTCATCAACACATCAACAACTTGTTCATCGGTACTCACATACTGGAGCTTTATGGCTCCCTTCTGTATCATATCTCGAATGTAGAAATACCGGATTTCTATGTGCTTTGATTTATTATGGAACTTTGGGTTCTCCGTCATCTTGATACAACTTTGGTTATCACATAGAATCATTGTGGTATCCAACTCCAGGTTAAATAAACTTGACATCAGCTTCTGAAGCCATATGGCTTCACAACTAGCAGAGCAAGCTGCTATATATTCTGCTTCAGCCGTGCTAAGAGAAACACTGGACTGTTTTCTGCTAAACCATGAAATCATAGCAGATCCTAGACTATAACATCCACCTGATGTGCTTTTTCTGTCTGAGACATTTCCAACTCAATCTGCATCTGTATAGCCATACAATCTATAATCATGGTTTCCATCATAGTATAGACCAAAGTCTATAGTTCCTTTCAGATATCTCATCACATGTTTTGCAGCTACCAGGTGAACACGTCTAGGTTGAACTAGATACTGATTCAAGGTGTTCACAGCAAAACAAATGTTTGGTTTGGTATTTATTAGATACAACAATGACCCAATAATCTGTTTGTATTGAGTCACATCCACCGATTCTGATGATTCATCAACCAACAACTTCAGGTTGGTATCCATGGGTGTGGCCATGGCTTTACATTCCAACATAACAAATCTTTTCAAGATTTCCACTGCATACTTTCCTTGATTGAGAAAGATTCCTTCTGAGTTCTGCCATACCTCCAGACCTAGGAAATAATGCATTAACCCAAGGTCTTTCATCTCAAATTCTTCAACGAGCTTCTTCTTGCATTCTACAATCTGTTTTTTCTTGTCAGAAATAGGTCATCCACATACAGTAATAGTATGGCAGGTTCATCTTCTATAACCTTGAAGTAAAGGTTAAGATCGACTTTACTCTTGGTAAAGTCCAAGCTCGCCAGGAAACTATCTATTCTTCCATACCAAGCTCTAGGAGCTTGCTTCAGACTGTACATGGCCTTCTTCAACTTGCATAGATGAGTCCGTTTGTCTTCAACTTCAAATCCTTGTGGCTGTTTTATGTATACTTCTTCCTCAATCACACCATTCAGGAAGGCTGTGTTCACATCCATCTGGTGTAAGTCCCACTTCATTATGGATGCAAGTGCCATGATGGCTCTAATTGAAGTATACCGTGCTACTGGTGCAAATGTTTCTTCATAATCAATTCCCTCTTTCTGAGAGAAACCTCTAGCCACAAATCTTGCCTTGTATTTCTCTATACTTCCATCAGCTGCATGTTTTATCTTGTAGATCCACTTGGAAGATACTACACTCTTGCCTTCTGGTTTGGGAACTATATCCCAAACATCTTTCTTCATTATTGATTGGTATTCTTTCGTTATTGCTTCTACCCATTCTTTCTTCTGTACAACTTTTTCGTAGTTTGTAGGTTTTTGATCTACAAGATCACGCATCAAAGCTACATAGTTGGAAAATGGTATGGGCTTCTTGCTTATCCTTGTGGAGCCTTCAGGAGCTCCATATCTTTTTGCTTCTTGTATAATTTCTCTTGCCCAAGCAGGCTTTTTCTTTCGTGATATCTCCATTGTAGGAGGTTCTTGTGGTTCTGTCGTATCATGATCTTTAGGGGGGAATGTAGCCTCTACATTTATGAGAGGTGCATCTTCCTCATACACTTCTTCATGTTGACATTTTCTGGATCTCTTGAGAACTGCTTCTTCATCGAATGTTACATCTCTACTGATTTCCATTTGATGGAATCCAGGAATGTAGATTTTGAATGCCTTGGATACTTAACAGTATCCAACAAATATTCCCTTCTTTCCGGAAGGGTCCAACTTGGTTCTTTTCTCTTTCGGTATGTGAACATATACTGGACAACCGAATATCTTGAGGTGGGTGACTTACCTCAGGTTTCTTTCCCGTGAACATCTCTTCTGGAGTCTTGAATCCAAGGCAATTGTGAGATATTCTGTTTTGTACATAGATAACAGTTCTAACTTCTTGCTGCTTTTGCCCATAGATGCATTGGAAGATCTTGATCATATATCATTGTCTTCATTGCCTCCATAATGGTTCTGTTCTTTCTTTTCGCAACACCATTTTGTTGAGGATTGTAGGGAGTAGTTAGTTCCCTCTTGATTCCAGCATCTTTACAAAAAGCTTCAAATTCTTTTGAAGTATATTCTCTGCCATTGTCTGATCGGAGTGTCTTGATTCTTTTGTCTGAAGGATTCTCTATCAAAGCTTTGAATTCCTTGAATTTCTCAAACACCTCATTCTTTGCTTTCAAGAAGTATAGCCATGTCTTTCTTGAATAGTCATCAATAAATGCAATATAGTATTCAAAACCACTCAAAGATGTGGAGGACATTGGACCACATACATCTGAATGAATCAATTCCAATGTACCTTTAGTCTTTGTTTCGCTCTTCGGAAATGGATTCTTGATATTCTTCCCTTTCGTACATCCTTTGCGAATGCCTTCATGGTTGATCTTCAAGTTTGGTAGTCCCGTCACTACTTTGTTCACATGAGGTAGTGCTTTGTAATTGATGTGGGCAAGCCTCCTATGCCACAGTTCACTAGGATTAGTGGTCTCATGAACAAGGGCTGTTTCTAGATGTCCCTTGAGTTTATACAGGCCTCCTTCTTCTTCACCGATGACAACTGCATCTTCAATTGTCTTTCCTTTGGGCCACATGAGTACTTGGCCATCTATGAATGCAACTCTGTATCCTTTCTTATCTAAAGCTGAGATAGAAAGTAAATTCTTCTTTAGACCTGGTACATATAAAAATTCCTTCATCTTCAGGGGATTTCTTGAATCAAGCGTGTAGCTTGCTTCACCAATTCTTTTGATTGGATATTGATATTCATTTCCTAGAGATACTTTCTAAGGAGAGTTTCTTTCTTCAAGTTTTGGCAGAATTTTCTTTTGTCCCGACATGTGCTTTGAAGCACCACTATCAATAAGCTAGGTGTTTTCTCCAGGTGTTACAGACCCAGAGAGTGCAGAGAATAGTACATACTCTTCTGCATCTTCTTCTCTTGCTTGCTTTCTCTGTGGTCCTTCTTCTTCTTCTTCATCATCCTCATCTTTAACTAGATGTGCATGATGTCTTTTGTTATTGTTCCTCTTCTTGTATTCTTCTTTCTTTAAAGGACAATTTTTGGCAATGTGTCCTATCTTGTCACAATGAAAACACTGAAAGTTGGAGTAGTCCTTCTTTGGAAAACTCTCTTCTTCCTTGGAACCTTCTGGGAGGTTGAGACTCCTTGTGTTTTCCCTTCTTGAAGTTGGGTTGACTTCTTCTTCTCTTGGTATCGGTGGCTAGGGCTTGATCATCTTCCTTCAGTAGAGCTTCTCTATTGGCCACTCTAGCCTCCTCTTGAATACAGTCTTGCCATACAGGATCAAACTTCATGCTTTCCTTTCTGGAATACATCATTTGGATGTATGACTCCAAGGGTCTAGTGAGACCATTGAGAGCAGTCATAACCAACTCATCTTCATCAAGGGTGTCTCCAATGGCTTCTAGTTGTTCCTTGAATTGGGAGACCCTTGTGACAGTCCTGGATGGATTTCTCATGACTCATCTTGGTGCTCTTCAACTGAGCTCTTAGATTCATTTTTCTGTTGATGTTTCTTTCCCCATACATCCTTGCTAGGGCATCATACATTTCTTTTGGAGTCTTCTTGTATGACACTCGAGGGATCAAGTGATCCTTGATAGAATCAACAATAATCCTTTGTGCCCTAATCAGATCCTTCTTGTGCTTCTCCTTAGCTTCATCCTCCACGGGCTTTGCAACTTCATCCTTGATATATTTTTCAAGATCATTCTTCTTGAGAATGAGGCCTATTCCGTATTTCCATGCTTTGTAATTCTCTATGCCTTCTAGTTTGTCCTCAAGCTTGGTGCTTGGGGCCATCTCGTTAGAGGATTACAAAAATTGAAATTCTGGAAAATGAGAAACTGATCTTACCAGAAGATGTGCTTGACTGAGGCGAGTTGACTGATGTGCTTGGTTTCTGGAGATCTCAAGTCTTCACCTTTCAAATATGACTTGCGAGATTCTGTAGTGCAGTTTTCTGGTTCATTGGATTTCTGCAGTTTTCTGGTCCAGTGTCAAACTAGGGTTTGACTTTCCTAGAGATCTACTCACTCAAAAATTTCGATCTCAGGCTCAGTAGGTGTGCTCTAGGAGGGCACAACTTTCCATGCAATCAGATCTTCAAAAATCAAAATTTTCCCAAAACCCTAATTTATTGTCGGAGAGAGAGAGGGCATTTTCACCTTGTGAAAGCTGTCCTATTCAGGTTAGCTCTGATACCATGTTAAGATTCCATATGCTAAGCTAGATGATCAACATTCAATTTCAATTTCACAACAAAAGCATATAGACAGGATCACTGAAAGAAACAGTATCACAAGATCAACACAGATTTATCTTGGGAAAACCCTAAAGGGAAAAACCCAGCAAAAAGCTTCCTCAATATAGATGATCAAAAAGATAAAAGATAAGACTTCAGACTTGTCCTTCTCCTCCTTGCAGATAAGACTCTCTCTCTTGCGCTACACAAGTGATTAACTGTGTGTTGAAATGAGGAGCGCCTCACTTCTATTTATATTCTTTCGTTCACTTGACATTTCACTCAACCAAGTCAGCCCCACTAAAATTGTCTGGGTCAACTTCTCTAGGAGGACTCAAATAATTTAATATTATATTAATGAGGGTGCTAATGACCCAACTTACAACGGAGGGTTTTTCCTCATGACTCTTAGTAATTCTCCCGATTTGAACATCGGGATATAATGAAATACAAATGATTCTCCCGATAGGAACATCGAGGTACAATAAGTAAATACACTTCGAAGTTACAATAATTCAATAGTAAGAAGGGTTGGTTGACTGTCAGAGCACTTGATTAGATTAACAAAAGTATATGATTGATTTGGCATAGGTACACAAGCAGCTTGGTATAGTTGAGCAAGATTGGCACAGGTTGCCTTATGTGCAGTTGGTTTGACTCAGATTGGCCGAGTTGTATGAGCAATTGGTTTGACCCAGGTGGACTAAGTTTGGTGTGCAGACTCAGATTGACTGTGTCGGATGATGTGAGCAATAAATTGATTGGTACAACTTGATTGGATTGGTTGTTTGTACAGGTTGATGAGCAGTGTGATACAATGGACAGTGATTAGTTGATGAGTAGTGATCAAATGATGAGCAGTGGTTAGTAGTGGCAGTGGTTGTGCAGTGTGGTACAGATTGTGCAATGTAGTACAGGTGTTGATTAGCAGGTCCGTAGGATCAATGCGGTCGTGGTTCAACAATTTCTATCTTCATATTAGGGTGGCAGGATGGGGCAAGGAAAGGGGGTTGTAGCTTCTTTCTGGTTGGAGCCAGAGAACTAGGGAGTTGGAGCTTCTTTCAGGTTGTAGCATGTAAATTAGGGGGTTGTAGCCTCCTTTCAGTTGTAGCTAGAGAATTGAAGTCATTGTAATAAGGGAGTTGTTGCCTCCTTTCAGTTGTTCCTGGAAAACTATTATTATAAGGCTTCCTTGGGTTTTCCCCTAGGACTTGGGTTTCCACGTAAAAATCTTGTGTACTGTGTTTTGCTATGCTTCTTATGTGATGATGGACTATAATTGTTGATATAATGACATAGTTGCACGGGTACCGCTCCCGAGTTTTTGGTAACCCGTACCCGACGTTTCCCCGCTCCTGGGCGCTGGTACGAAACGTCCCCTTTTGATGGGAGCTTCTTTAGAAATTTGGGAGCTTTTTGGGAACTTGCTTTTAGCGCACCCTTTTTATTGGGAGCTTGTAGAAGCTCCTTGTCTGTTTGGGAGCTTCCAGAAGCTTCCAGAAGCTCCCAAACAGACAGGGAACTTCTACATGCTCTCGACCATGTGGAGGCCAAAATCATAAGAAAAGTGTTGAAAATCAATTGAATGAATGAAGTTTATTGTGTCAAGAAATCACCAATAATAAAAATTTCAATTGAATCTATCAATAATGCCATTTTTTAATTTTCATGGTTATATAAATAAAGAGGGCCCACACCTCTGAAATGTTTAGATCCATTCACACTCAAAATATATGCTGCAAGTGCACGTAAGTGAATACAAATGGATCTTTTACAATACTAAGATATTGAACAACTTCAATTCATATCTCAAATGATGATAGCTAGCTTACGTTATTCATACTGATTGATATAGCAATTTAGGATCATAAACCATATCAAACTCAAGATACCAAAAAATTTGAAAGTTTGTTAGTTGAACTTAAAACAATCAAGTTCATTCACATTAGAAGTAAGCAGTAGTTACCATAAAAAAATGCAGAGGCACCCAAAGAGTAAGCACTCTTAGGAGCAATAATATAGATGGAGTTGGAACAATGAATTAGAAAAATATTGAATCTTATGATTTATGAAGCTATTGGTGCTTTGTACACATATATACAACCTGCCTTTACAAACTCGTACAATGAGATTTGTATAATAATGGACCTAGAGGAGTGAGCAAATTTAAAAAGAACAAATTTCATGACACTACTAGAGGATTAAGAGGATAAAATCATTTAAGTTATGAAATTAATCAATTATGTTTTTAAAAATATATTTAAAAAAATTAATATATATTATTGTTGCTCCCAACCCTATGTTTCTTGCAAATTTGGGCGAAGCTTCTAGCCGTATCGGATACTCGTGTCTGCGTACCCAACGTACTCGCGTTCTAGAAACTTATGCAACATAGTATAATGATAATAATGTATTCTGCATAATATTGAATGAGATGATGATGATTGTTAATGTTGAAAAAGTAACAAAAGTTATACACACTGTTCACACCCCCCTCAGTGTCCTCGGTGTGTCGAACCAATGTTTTAAAAATCGGCCGATTCCGAGTCTGAGTTGGCTGAGTTGATCGAGTTGACCCTTGGCCGAGCGGACTCGGCCTGCAACTCGGCTCGGGTGGTCGATTTGATACAGAGTCGGTTGAGTTGGGGTCCGAGTCGGCCGAGTAAGGGTCCAAGTTGGCCGAGTCAGCCGAGTTGACTGAGTTGCAACCCGAGTCAGCCGAGTCATCTATGGCAGACACCCACACGCATGCGGACTCCAAAAAAACATGTTTATTTTTTATTTTAAAGATTTTTCTTATTCTAACCCTAACCTGAGGCCATAAGATTACCCCTTGCCCCTCTATTTGCCTCACACTTCTGCTGTAAGATGTTTGTGAGCATTTGGCATTATTGTTGTTTGGATTCATGGAGGCTTGGAGGAGCGCCCAACAATGAAGAACATTAAACAAGAATGGAGGAGTTGGATAGTTAGAGATCAGTTTTCTGTTACTTAGATGTATGTTAGCTGCCATCTAGCCACTATTTCTTTTCTTTCATTAAATTGACAAATATCAATCCTCTTTTCTATTGTTTGCTGCCAAAATAATTATATTTTTTTTCTTTTTTCTTTGCATGTTTAGATTTGCTTTGCATTTAGATTCTAGATTGGCCCCAAAATGAAAAGATCAGGAATGGATTCATGCTGATGTCATTGAAGGGAAATTGTATTGCAAGTATATTTCAAGAAATGGATTAAAGGAGAGGGGCATTAATAGACTTAAACAACAGTTGGTTGTAGTTAGAGGAAATATTGCCCCATGTGAAGCTAATTTAGAGTTGATTGGAGATATTAGGTTGGAGTTGCAACAACAATTTGATAAATTTGAGAGAAGGCTAGACAAAAAGAGATGTATGATCATTGACATATGATGTAGTGCCATCATAACATGTTGTTTTTTGGATTCTACAGGCCATTTAGGCCTCATTGATTATGTTTTTTGTTCTAGATATATATTGCATAGTACACTTGGTGCCATTGTGGTGTATTCACCCTTATATGATATATACATGAGTAGACATTGGATATTTTGTCTCTAATGCTTTGCAAGCATGGATTAAAATGTTTAAAATATTGTTTTTCTTTCAAATTTGAAATTTTATGTATTTTTTGAGTAATCCGAATCATCAAATTCAAATCGGCCAAGTCATTACCGATTCCGAGTCCGAGTTTTAAAACATTGTGTCCAACAACATCATCAAGGGGTTACCATACCCTTGAGAAGCAACGTAGCTGTACCGATTAGGAGATAGAACATCACACATCATCATTTTCCATTCTTAAATAATGGCTCTCAGCCTTAGGCTGAGTTTCAATCCCAACTTGAATCAAATTCCTGGAAACTGACCAGGTGCCTCCATTCTCCCAGATAATGGCTCTTAGTACTAAGTTGAGCTTCAGTCCCAGACTGTATCATGGTGATCAATTCCTGGACCCCGACTTGGTCCTCCATTCTCCCGGAGAATGGTCCTCAGTAATAAGCTGAGCTTCAGTCCCATATTGAAAGTTGATCAACTACCTACAGGACCTACTTGGACATCGTGTCCTTGATCCCAGACCAAAATATGTCTCTTCCTCTACCTGTAGGATCTACTTGGACATCATGTCCCTGGTTCTAGATTAGAATACCCTAGAGGCATATAGGGGCCCTAGCCACATGCTAGGGGCTTTGCCATGGCATCAACCTGCTTGGTCCCGGACCAAGAACCCAGGAGACTACTGGGGGCCCTAGGGTACCTTCTAGGGTCTTACTTTGCCCTAGTTAATTGACTACTCTGCCCTAGTTAACTGATTAGGGTACCATCCTCTCTAAGAATGGGTCTCACAGCTGCATTATCTTTAAAAGTTAAGTGATGGACGAAGGGACTTTGTTTGATACACCCTAAGAAGCCCGTTGCTTCCTAATACACACCTGGGGGAAGTGCAACATAAATTTTCAAGCTGCTTGTTGTGTCCTTGGGAGAAAGTCTCCAGTCAGGTGTTGTTACTTGAGCCTGACTCCTCCGTTTAGACAAAACTCCTAACAAAGCCAAGGGGGGTAGTCCCTATGAAAGAGTTGTGAAGGCTCTTTATTAATTTTTTAGTTTTTAGGATGTGATTGTTTTTTTAGGAGTTTTTTGGGAGACATTAAAATAATACAAAACAAGATACTGCAGTATTTAAAGGATCCAACTCAACAGCATAAATATAAACTGGCATTCAAAATATGCAAAGATGCTGAAAGAATAAAGTGATTGCAAAAGTAACCAGTGCTAATGGAGTCACATAATTGAGTGCTGCTAAAAGATTGTAAAGTTTTGCAGTGCATCTTGGTTCGTTTTAATTAAAAAATGGATTTAATGAGTGGATTAGAGTACGGGTTAATTCTTGGTTTGGCCAATAAACTTCACATTCTAGAACTGAGCACTAAAACAACTTTAACAAGTGTCCAATGGGGTGAGGCATAACCTTCTCTGTGTAGCCCCCTGACTCTATGGTAGTTACTCTTTGCGACCTCGTGAGTTCTTTGAAGATTGGTTTAGTTGGATTTCCCTATTACGCTAGTCACCCAACTTCCTTTCTGATACAACCAACTGATCAGACAAACTGTAGATGTTGCAGAGCATACGGGAAGAGAGGCCTTAGTTTATTTTAAGAATTTTAGAGTAGTGTTTTCTTGTTTATTAAAACCCAAGAATCTCTTTCAGGTCTGTGAACCGTTCTTGGGAGAGTGAGGCGGTTAATTCCAAAAAATTAAAACTGAAAAGAAAGATTGTCTAATTACTACACTAGAGAGTATCTTTTCCCTTTTCATGTACTTCGGTAGAGCAATGCTAGGTTAGTATCAGCTTTTGAAAAAATAAAAGGAACGAAAGCAAAGCAATTGATTGATCTATTTTTATTTTGCAAGAAGGAAAATTTAATCTAAGATTGTGCAGGTATAAAGCAAATAAAGCAAATGAAGTAGATACATGCTTCTCCCAAATGGGGAAGGAGGGTGTGGGAGCCGTAATCCCACTAGCTTTTTATTATGATTTTGTACAATATTTAAAAGAAGTACCACTTGGTCCTTATAAACTTGGATCCAAGGGTTTACAATGGTTGAACTTGATAATACGAAGAAAAGTGATGCCAGGAGCTTTGGATCGCTTGATTTTAGTGAAATTTTGCTAGAGTGGCTCTTTATTCTTTCATCAAATCTGCAAAATCAGCGAGCAAAGAAAGTTATAAAATGATGGTTTGAACAAATGAAAGATAAAAATTTTAGCTTTTGGTACTTAGGAAAAATATTTGAAATTTGCTAAGTGTAAGTACCAAACTAACTAGCCTAGATCTAACAAAATATTGAAGCTTTGAAAGCGCTTTTAGATCTAGCTACTTTAACATGCTAAAACAAGCAGATTTAAAGAAAAAGCTTTTGAAAAACCAGATCTACTTATTTAGCACTTTTAGAACAAAGTAATCGGAAAAGAGAGAGAGTTTAAATTTGAGAAGATGGATAGAAAATTTCAAGCCCTTGCTTGATCCTTTTGTGATGATTTTAGAGATCCTATAAACAATGGAATTAGCTAAAAAGTGTCGAAGAGAGGAGAAGAGACAACTTAGTTCAAAACCTCCTTTGAATTTCTGACTTGCACAACTATAAGGAAACCCTTGCACAAAATTGAATTAGATCTAGTGTGTTTGAAGAAAAGAAATCAAAAGAGCCTCAATACAACCGAGTATAGTTGGATACTCCCATATCTCTCAAAAACAAAGCACAAGTAAGCAAGTTAACAATTGTAAATGCTTACTTTATGGATTATAGACAAAGTTCTAAGCTAGATCTATCAACAAAATTTAGCAAAATATCTATTCAATATCACCTCATAGAAATAAAATTCATCCAATGGCACAAGGTGGACCTCCAAAGTCTTCAACTTTTATTAATCAAAATAGAAACAATATTACAATGGGCAGAGGTTCCTTGCTTCCATCCGAAATGAGGAAGAAGGCCTTGTTTAAATAGAAATTACAAGCCTCAGGGGGTGCAACCACGAACTAGATATGGGGGCCCATGATTGAGAGAAAAGAGGGAATAAGGTGAGTTGTAGTGGAGTCTAACTCTAAAGGTAAGTTCCATCTCATGAGAGATGTACCACCTCAATCTTTGGATGTCTCACCCTTCAACATGAAGTTGCCACACAGGGACGTGAGCCCTCTTTGTGAGAGATGAGACCCTCTAGTTGATACCAACTCGCTCTCATGAAATATTTATTTGATCCCCTCTGATTTGATCTCAATTTGCTCTAATAATGACCATTAGTTGAACTGGAACATGTTCCCACTGATTTAGGAAAGTGATTTTCTCCATATTTTCCTTTTTTTCTACTTTTAATTGACTTTTTTGTTTTTTTGGAGATTTTTCGCTTTAAATTTAGGAAAAGTGGGGTTTGGAGTAAAGAGGGTGCTCTGAGTGTGAAACGAGCACCCCCATGGAATATTTTGCCCCTAGACCACACTTTTATTACAACTTGAAATTTCCCAATTAAACTATTAAAAAATAGCCTAAGCTTATGGGAAAAATTATTTTTCTCGGACATTAAAAAAACCTAAGGGGGACCTAGTGCAATGTTCACAATGTCTCAAAATAGTGGCTAGCATGTTTATATACATTGAGCCATAGACTTTAATAACCTCCTAAGGGCTGAACACCTAGTTTAACCATTCCAACTTTGGAAGAGTAGGCGAAAAACTCAAAAATTATAAACAACTTATTCATCTGTGCATAGTTAACACGGGGAAAAACACCCTGCAATAGCTAACTCAATGTCTAGGTCCTAGGAAAGCCAAGTTTGTTACATTATTCGTCTAGGTCCTAGGAAAGGCAAGTCTGTTACATTATTCACCTTGCTAGTACGCTTTATTACAATATCCCCAAGGGGTATGAACATGCAACTTATGAAAAAAGGGGCCAACTCTTGGTCCTAATGTAGCCATGGAATTTCTGAGCATTGATAATGAACAAGGGGTTTGTCCACAACTTCGGCGATTGACTGGAAATCCACTTAAGGGCAAGTTTAGTGGATAACATCTTGCTCCAATTGCGGGAGGTGTGCTTGATCTGGTCTTCAAGCAAGGAGATGATACGAGAAGTCCAGAATCTCTGGCTTTTTATAATCTCTAAAAACATTTCAACTTGACAGGGAAACCTTAGTAGCACAAGTTTGATGAAAAAGCCTATGAACCATAAGCTACTTTATTGAGAATAAAAAAACTAACTAATGAAAGAAAGTATTATTCCGAAGTACAACAAAAGAAATGTAGAAAGTAAATGCTCACTTTATGGAGCTTATTTTCCTACTCCAAGCATGATATAAAAAAGTTAGGTAAAATCAAATATCCAATGTAACCACCTAAGCATTTTATCAACTTTAGATTTCTTTGTCTTGTCTTTGGTTACCAGCCAATGCAAGGACACGTTTATTAAGAAATTCAAACCCATGTGATGATCTAGGGTGGGCAGGATGGATGGGGAATCATAGGCATGCATAATATCATCAAATTGCTTTCCAAACTGGTAGGTGCTCGCACATGCTTCTCCTATCCAAGGTTGGATTGGACTAATATACATATATGCATGATGAGGTAGATCAACCAGTCATTTATATTGTTCAGAAAGGCATAACTGCTGATAACTTTGTATGTAAACCCCACACTGCTCCGAATCATAAGGAACATACGAATGTGAAGGAGATGGCTGAGATAGATCTTCAATCAATTGCACCCAATCTGACTCTTCACTGCACTGCTTCCCCAAGTCCTCATCATAGATACTCAAATATAATTTTGATTCTTCATATGAAAATTCTAAATGCTCTTCCTTGCAACTTTCATAAGTGTTGAAATACACGCTCCCTTCACTAGATATATCATAGATGGGATTCTCAAATAGATTCTCAAAGGTCTCATACACTGGATTTTCAACAAAAGTCCAATAGTCATCATTCCCATCTATCTCAGATATGAGAGAGTCTTTATCACTGGTACCAAGTTCCTATCTATATCCATTCTCTTCATGATCGTAACAATCCTTTTCGAAAAGATGGGTTTCAAATATATCACAAGGGACCCAACTTTCCAGGCATTTATTTCCATGTGGGGAACATGGGGGAGTATCATCAAACACATTATAGACTTCATAAATTTCTTCATAAGTGTCAATATCTGGAATGGTTTCTTTCAGAGGAAGATAAGGAGTAGATATGTAATCATCTTCATTGTAAAAATTATGAGAACAATCCAGATCTTCCATATTTTCTGCTATGGTGATATGAAGAGGGTTTTCTTCGATGTCTTCAATCAACGACCCTTCAAATAATCTTTTGATGGGATCATTATGAATCTCCTCTTTAGGATCAGGCGATGTTGATAACTCTGTGATAATGCCACCATGCTCCGGAAGATACTTGATTTCTTCTCTATTGTAATCTCTTGCAAGCAAGTCCCGATATCATTTCCTATCATGATAAGACGAGGCAATTCAGGGTCTTCCTTATGATACTTTATCCAAGGTAAGGATGATTTTTAAGAACTTTTCCAGTAACAAGTCTAATTCATCCATATTACTTTCACCATTATGCCATTGCCTCAAAAATATTATAAGGAAGCTCGAAAGGGAAGTGATATATTTATTTGGAATACCATTGAGATACCGGTGTTAGAGATTTAGCTCTGGAGGCACTTCGCATGTTTTTGTCTTGTATGCGGAAGTGATCATGCACTAGCTAGGCTACTTTGCTTTGTAATGTTGTTTTATAAAGTTTAAAGTGACTCTTATGTAAATGGGACTTTTTATAAAGTATTCTCTTGTTTTAATTTTATAAAGTGACTTTATGAGATAAAGTGCATTTGTTTCATAAAGTAAATGTGACTTTATTAAAATTAAATGTAACCGCTTTTGGGGGGAAAGTTTCTCAACCCTTGATCTTGAAAAGGCAAGATTTAATCTTGACCTTTTGATTTAGGGAACGGGGAAGGTGAAAAGTCACTCTCAAGTTATAAGAGAGAGCCTAGGGTAGTGTGCAAGACAAGTTGAAGGAAAACATTTCCAAGAGTGACCATTTGGCAAAGTTATTTGTAGAGATAGAAGAAGCTACTATTTTTCTCAGGTGGGCACGAATCCCAAAGAGCTGGGCAGTTTTCCAAGGCATTTAGTTTCTGCTGAGTTGTACTGTTCTGTACAGTACAACAATGGCCTAGATTTTGAGAAAAAAATTCTGGGCACGATTTTCGAGAAGTTGTATTTTTTTAGCACAAAAATTTGTATAGTCTGTACTATTCCGTATAGTCTGTTGGGAACAGAAATCGAGGTGGCATGGAAATTGAGGTGGGCACAGAAATCGAGAAATTTGGTATAGTCATTAATGCTGAAATTAATGTTGCTGTAAATTTATTCTCTGCTTGATAAATGCTGCAATAAAATCTCTCTTGGACTGGTTTTCCTCGGGGTGGGGTCTTTCTAGGGTCACATTGACCAAAATTCTACTGTTTTATGGGTTTATCATTCTGCTATTTTTTTATGTGTATTTCCGTTGCTACTAACTTAGTTTCAGTGTTTCAGCTTGTTGATTTAAATGCATGAGAAGTTTTTTATTAATGACATGTCTAAGTCTGAAATCTGGGCAAACTAAGTGTTTGATAAAAGTCTCAAATTTTTGTCAATATTTCTAATACCAGTCCCCAACATTTCCCCATATAGTGCTAACAAATATCTCCATCATATTATCTTCATAAGAAACATTAAAGTCGGCCATAATTTTAAGGAAAGATATGGCATGCCAAACCTCTGCATGCTTATTTCCCCAAAAGATAGGCAACTGATTAGATATATCTTCACCATTGTTTAGGGAATCCTGGGATGTTTGAGAAGTCGATGGGAGGATATTCATCAGAAATCCAAGGTCTTTCATCATCCATACTTGGCTATCAAAAAACTCTTGAAATGACCATGGAATGTGTCTTGTTTTGAACTAGAAGAACTGCCAAGGAGTGTGTTATCAGAGATCTTGTAGTTGCCCCGATAGATGAATCATATACAGGATGGCAGAGGGGACAAGCAACTAAAGCGATGACCTACGGAAACCCTAACCCCCAAAAGATGGATGGTTGTTACGTCGGTTAAGGATTCCTTAGCTTTATGCCACTAGAGAAGCCCAAGTGACAAAGGGGGAGACTCGGATCAAACCTGAAAGGAAAGACCCAAGACAAATCACCAGATTAGACTCCTAATTGAGAATTCGTAAGGTGAGTGTCTGAAACCCTAGATTTAAGGAAAAGCCACAAATTAAGGATACCCGAGTGGGGTGGTTATTTGAGATTGGAAATGTCACTTAGGTGTTTAAAACAGATGGCTTACAAAGAGTTAAGTCAGATCTAGGATTTTAGTGTGTTGGTTCAAATGACCAAATTCAAACCCTGGGGGGGTTTAAGCGGATGATTGAGAAATCACCAAGATGAAGCTGATACTGACAATTATGGCTTCCTGCACACTAGCAGGGATGAAAGATTTGATAATGAAAAATACCCAGAAGAAACCAGACAAAAAACAGTGGGAAAATGGCTAACTTGCTGAAGGGGGGCATTTTCTTCCAGACAAAATCCAGTGCCCGAAGGGGGGCAGAGGAGTCCAATCTAGATGTTTTTGAGGGAGAAGGGGTTTTTCAGTATGCCACACAAAACTCAGATCGACGAATTTGTAGATTCCCAATGCAAATTGGTCCAGTGATTTTTCCTAATGCTAAACGAAGGTTTTTTAGTGAAAATTATTGATGAGCAAAGCATGAAAATCAAAAGTTGGAGAACTTACCTGAGAAACATACCTAAATCATTGCTGATGACCTCCTAGATAATGAAGAATGCCTTTCTTGAGATCAAATAAGATTTTCAGACAAGCTTTGATGAAGTGCTTCTTCTGCCAGTGACCCTAGCGCCCATGTTTTCCTGCCAGACCTAGGAAAATTAATCAGAATGGCAAATAAACGGGAAATTCAAGCTAAAAGAAGTACAAGAAGAAGAAATCATAACGAAGTTCAACTCCTTGATAACCAATTGCCGAGATCCAGCACAGGTCAAGCCCCCCCACCAATGTGCCTCTCACAGAATCGCCTCCTTCAACCTGCAAGTAAACAGGTACAAGGAAAGATACAAAAACCTATGCCGGATATATCTTAGTGCAGAAGAAAAGCAGTGCCAGTCATCAACTCATTCATTCATCAACCAAGTAGACAAAAGTGCAGTCCCACACAAAATCTCTTTATTCCAATTCCGGTGCCAAAGCTCATGAATTACAATGGGGGGGCCCCTCTCTTAAATAGTTTGAGAGAGACATAAACCCTAACTCAGTTTATCATCCAACGATTGAGATTATAACATCATCAACGGTGGAGATCAAAATATATCAATCAATACATGGATCAGGCGACTAAGTCAAAGAGGGGGCGCACTTTGCTCAAGGACGCCCCTCTAAAGTGAAATGTCACAACATAACTTAAGATATGACATGATACATCATAGGATGGGGTCACTAGGGGCTTAATTCACCCTAGGCCCCTTTACAACTTCATAATATAAGATATAACAATTAAATACATCAATAGCTAATTAGAGGGGGTGCCCCTTGGTGGGCTTTCCTCACTGGCTGAGCCATAAATAAATAATCTGGACATCTGCTGACAGAAAACTGTTGGAGGACTGTCCGAGATGCTGAGAAACATCATCTGTCAAAGTTCCAAGCCATTTCCTTGACCCAGGAGGCCAAACCGATTTTCTCAGTGAATTTCTAGTTCATTTTTTGCTGGTACAATCTCTGGAAACTGATAAATCTATCGTAACTCACTCCAGGATGCAAACTGGGGCAAACTGACTGTTCGGGATGATTTGGAGGCGTAGGAGAATGGTATAAGTGACTACTAATACCCCCTGGAACATTGCTCTGCTTTAATGAACTAGATCATCACCACAATCATCTCAATGGACTCTTGATTCTCAGCCTTGGAAAGGAAAATATCGAGAACAAGGCTTTGAAGTGTAATGAAGTTGTAGAGATCCATGTTGATACCCCATGTAAAAGTAGCCCGGAATAGAACGAGAGACAAGTCTGCATGCTGCATCATGGAAGCCTGGCTGAAAATGTATATGTGATAACATCTGGCTCCAGCTGGGACAAGCGCTCTAATGAAGAGAGTGCTTGTGAACCTTAGAGATCTCTAGTCCGCAACACCATCAACAACAAGCAATCCAACACATCCTAGCACATCCAACGTTCTGCTTCCTCTCCAAGTATTTACCTATGACCTACACACATGGAAGCAAGAACAACCAGAGCAGCATGTATGGGAAAAATATATGCGTAAAACAAAATGACATGAAATAAATGCTGAAAGTAAAATACTGAAATATAAATTCTAATCTACTAAATTTAAATGCAGAAGATAGACAAATACCGAAAATGCTTAGAAACTAGAAGACTCATGCATCAATCAGATAGAAAGACAAACTCGACTACTGCTCAAAAGAGCTTATTCAATCCTACCTACCCTACTCTAACCAATTTAAACAAGTGTTAAGTAAAATCATAAATCCAATGCAACCACTTGCTGAACGAATCCATTGAGCTTTCTTTACATTTAATGACCCAACAAGCCAACGATGGTTTAAAAGTAATGTAAATGAAAATTGAAACCATTCTAACTTGTTGTTTGAAATTTAAAGAAAGATCTGGACAATGTGGAATGAAATCATGCTAAGGCTGAAATTGACTTTCTAGAAACTCATCCATCAAGATACTGATAGGATCATAAAACCTAAAAGGTATGCGAGTTCGTTCTTGATGGAAGAAGACAATATGATTCATGATTCAACCACTTCAAATAGTTCTTTGTTTTCTCCTCTACCCTACTAGGACATTCAATTCTCTTCACTCCAGAAAAAATGGGAGAATCAAATGGGCACAAGTTATAATGTAATAAAACTGAGAACGAGATCAAGCCCATTTGTTGCTTAAAAATGGAGAAAAGATGAAATTGATCTTTATACACCTTCTCCAACCAGCCATAAGAAAGATTTATAAGTTGAAAAATATTATTCATGACAGATGACCGAGAAGGGAAATGAAGCGCATTGTCTCCAATTATGTGACTATGCTCAAACTCCTGACTAAAAATTTCAAAAGTAACAGCTTGATTAGAACACAAAACCAAACAAGAAGACTTGATAAGTTGGGATGAGAGGGTGGATTGAAAATTTTCTCCTAGATGACGTGGAATAATTGATCTCGAAATTTGATGAGAGTAAAAAGTTTTCAATTGAATTCCAGGAATGATTGCAAGATTTGAAGCAAGGTCAGTATTCACTAGTGTTGCAAACATCGGCGCGGCGAAAAAATCGGCAGGGTCCAGGAAACATCGTTTCGGGATATCTCGGCAGGGTCCAGGAAACATCATTTTGGGATATCTCGGCAACACATCGGCAAACATCGGCAATAAATCGACAAACTTAAAAAAATACAAAAATATTCAATTTCAGCTTTAGAAAAAATCGGGAAAAAATCAGGAATATCTTGGGATAAATCGGGAAAAAATCGGCAATATATCGGGAAAATATCGCCTTGAAAAAATCGGCAATATCTCGGGATAAATCGGGCAAAAATCGGGCAAAAATCGGGAAAAAATCGCCCCGATTTTTTCAGCGATTTTTTGAGAAAAAATCGCCGAGCTGAAAAACTCGCGATTTCTCGGCCGATGTTGGTAACACTGGTATTCACACATCGAACCGACACATCTTGATTAAAGATTGGATAAATAATTTTAGAACAATGATGTTTTTAATCAGGTCCACTTACAACCTGTTGTCCGTCGATTGCACACCAACAGCAGAAATCTTCCGAAAGCTGTCTCCTCACTTGAGAAAGTGGGAGAGGTGTGACCTTGGGGGCAAGCACAGAGCTAGGTACTGTCACCTACTCCTAGCTCCTCCGTTTAGGCTAACTCCTAACGAAGCCAAGGGGGGTAGTCCCTAACAAAGAGTTTTCTATGGCTCAATGTTTAAGTTAAGTTTTAAGATGTTTTGGATGCGGATGGGTGTTGTTTAGGAGTTGCTTGTGATTAGAAATGATTAAGTTTATGAATGTGACACGTAAATCAGAGCAATCCACGTTGCTAGCAAGAGACTGAAAGATAAGCAAATATTCCAGACTTGTAACTTAAGCATTCAGAGATAATCAGCAAAAATAAACCATAGACAGTTGATTAAGATAGAAGATTACTCAATTATAACGAAGGACCAGTGCCTTATGGAGTCAAATAAATGCGTGAAATAAAGTCTAGGAATTAAGCTAGTGAATATTAGGTTTTGCAAGTGCTCTTGGTAGATTTTAAGAATTTTAAAGAATGCTCTTGATTAGGGTGTCAACGAAGGTTTGTCAAAGCCGGGAGACTCTTCTAAGTTTCCTCAGTTTAAGACATGTCGGGCCCGCCCAGTATCCCAGGCTGATATTGTCAAGTGACCAGCTAGCCGGGAATCTAAGATAGCGGGAGGTTTCGACGCCTCTAATAGGAAGTACTTTGGAAGGATCCCTACAACGCCGGTGCGTTGGTTAAGGGTGTTTAAGGGTTATTAAATTACGCTTGTAGGGTTTAGAGATCCAATGCTGTTTCTGGATATTCCGATCTAGGATTGGTCAGAGCATACTCCGGCAAGGAGGGAAGGGAGTTAATTAATTAAAGGGGTATGTGTGTTGAAGATTTTATTAAAACAATTAATTAGACTCTCCGGCAGAGAGCGTTCTTGACCCCGTCTTATGACAGTGGTTCAAGAGACTTAGCTAATCTATATGCAGCTAATGCAGGGATTGTGCAAGCCTAGGATGCTCTCTGATAGAGAGTGCTCTTGACTTGTTTTTTTGCAAGTTCAAGAGTCTTAAATAATTAATTGATTAAACAAGCACAACAATTAAGATGAAAGTGGTTGATTAAGCTCTCCGACAGAGAGCACTCTTGATCCACCTTACGGTGAGATTCAAGAGATTTTGGTTCTTTTTTATGATTTGACAATTATATAACAAGATACCAAAATGCAATAATAAATCTAGCAATTAGTGTTTATGCTAAGGAACAACTAGCAATTAGCAAAAAATGAAAACTAAGACTAAGCAAAGAACTAAACTAATTGCTTGAAGGAAACTACACTAAAAAATCATGAAAAATGACACAACACCCTTCCCCCAAATAGGGGAAGTATAAAAGAAATGAGACTTGCTCCCAGTAGCCCTTTTTATTAGTTTTTTTACAATGATGATGTGTTCTTTGCTTCTTGAAAGAACATGTAAAGAAGGGGATTGAGAGAAGAGGGAGAGAGTCTTTTTGTTTTTTTGCACTCCCTGCTTGCTTGTGGCCTTTGGGCTTTCCTTCACCTGCCTGAAACTAAGAGCTCTAGACATACACTTGTTATAGGATTAGTTGATAAAAAATAACTTGAAAATAAATCCACAAATTAGATAAAAAATAACTTGAAAATAAATCCACAAATTAGATAAAAAAAACTACCCAAACTTACCGAAAAAAAGGGAGAGAAGAGGAAAGAGAAAGGCAAGGCAAGAGAGGGGGAAAGGGAGTGAAAAGAGGACAAAAGGCAAGTCAAAGAAGGCTGGAAACTAAGGGAGAAAG
>LPNX011149970.1:136985-147972 GCA_001517045.1 Pseudotsuga menziesii
GTACAAAAGGCTGAAAGTACAGCCCAAAAGATGGTTGAAGAAGATGATGGAAAGGGGCTGCAAAAAGTGGAAACAAAGAGGCAAAAGAGGGCTGTCCAAAGGGGTGAAAATGGGGAAAAGTGGACAGCGAACAAAAGGAAGGAAAGACTGAAAATAAAAGGCTAAAAAGGCTGAAAGTACAGCCCAAAAGATGGCCCAAAAAGAGGATGGAAATGGGCTACAAAAAATGAAGAAAGGAGGCAAAAGAGGGCTGTCCAAAAGGGTGAAAAGTGGGAAAAAGTGGACAGCGAACTAAGGGAAGGAAAGGCTGCAAAAAGTAAACAGGGCAGCTAACCGGGGCAAAGGCTAAGTGAATGAATGTTCACTTTAGCCAAAACGTGCCCTAATCCCAAGAAAATAAAGATTTTATAAAAAAATTTGAGAGATGAATAATATGAAAGAAACACTCAAACCTGTGGTATTTTGATGGGGTTTGGATTCTTTTGGATCTTGAAAATTTGGAAGTTTCCTTGGCTTCGAGAGGAGATGATGCACCTGAACTCAAACTCCTACTCGCTTCAATGAGATGACCTGCACAATTTCAACTCAATACTTGCAAACAATGGATTAGATCATGTATGTTTGGTAAATAAAAATGTAAAGAGCATGTCATACAATTGAATAATCGATGTTACTTTAATTCATAGAAACAAAACCATAAAAGATCAATTTGTAACATCAAATGATCAATCTTACGTGCTTATAGAAGCCTTCTAAAGCATGAGCTATTATCCAATCCTAAGCAATAAAAGACAAAAAATTGAAACATTTCACCTCATTTGCCAATTGTTCATCCACATTCACACACCATGTATGCCTCCAAAGCCTTAAAATTTATTATATGGTTGCAAAAGCAACAAGCATTACAGTAATTCACCAGAGGTTCTTTGCATAAAGATCCATCCTCAATAGAGCTGAAAGAGCCTCTATTTAACAAATGAGAGAGTGCTAAAACCCTAAAACCAAAAAACCAACCCTGCTGCATGGGAAAGCTGCCTGCTAGGTCTGGAAACCTACTTTGTTAGGTCTGGGAAGCCTACTGATGGTGTAAGCTTCAGTCTTCACTTCGATCAAATCACTGGACCAATGAGAGCTCTCCATCTCATCTTTAGCTGGAGATGACATGTCTGATAACTGATAATAAATTAATTGCTTTCTTAATGACGACTGAAGCTGAGTTATGATAACGTCAATCATCATGAGTGTTCCATGAGATGTCATTTAGCCTTTTATTTTACCGAATTTGGATTAATTTGGAGAGTTTTAGTTTTCTCCAAAATAATCATTTTTTTACTAAAAATCATTTTTTTACTCAAAACTGACTTTTTTTGAGTAAAAAGGCATTATGTGTCTGATTGCTGATCTGAAAGGTGGTTCTGACTGGCTGGCTGATCAAGAATGATTTTTTGCTTAAGGTTAGAGCCTTCAATCACTGAATTCTGAGTCCGGATGACTTATTTACCACAAACGGGTTTTTTCCATTTAATTAATGGAAAAATTAACCAAAAAAACTTAGGAAAAGCAATTAAAAATTAAAAAATTTAAAAATAATTTTTCATTGTTCGAAAAAGATTTTTTCGAATTTTTTTTATGTGTCTAGATGACTTAGGACATGACCATGATCTATCTTAATAATGTCTAGTAGGCTTATAACACTCAGTTGGGCTCTAATAACCCCCCAAGGCCCAGAATTCAACATCGAGCATTCCGGCTTTAGAGGAAGTGAGAGAAAACCTCGTTAATTATACTCGGCTGAAGGCAAAGCATAATTGTCAAGGGCAAAAAACTCCCTGGAATACTCTATTTGCGATTCTACGTCTCAGGAGACCGAACCACTCAAAAATATCCTACTAGCACATTTTATTACAAACCCCACGAGGCCATGGTCAAAATTATTTAAATAAAAAAGTGATTAGCCAATATTGGCTAGACAAGCAGACGGATCAACTGATACATTGGAATCAGACTTTGAACAAGTCTGTCAACCGACGACTCCTCAGGTAACCCAACTATGGTACAAAAAGTTGGATAACACAACCATATCATAATAATCATGTGATTGATCTTCTTCCGAGATATGATCAAAATTTGAATCAAGATAATCATCACCCAAGCAATGAGGATCTTCGATGGATTCACAGATGAGAGATTCAACTTTGGATGGTTCCTAATAGTGATCATTTTGTTTTCCTTCTTTATTTGTGCCTTCCTGAGCTAATGACGACAAGATTTGAATAAGTTCCCCTTCTATATCAATATCAAGGTCATAATCCTTAAGGGTTGAGATTTGATCATCATCATTCTCTCGCATCGAAGAGTCATTCAAAGGCATGTCCATTGTTGGATCGGGAGAGGAGGAATCGATTTAATGAGGAAAATCGTCAGTTATCTTATTATGGTTATCCTGATCATCTTTATCAGATTGATCCACAACAACACAATCGTTATTTGGCTGCATGGACTCATCAATGTTTTTACCCCATTCTTTTCTTAATAAATTAGTGAACATGTCGTATCCGGTGATGGATCCTGGTGCTAACCTATATAACCAAAAATCAACATTACCTCCTAAGGATTCACCTAGGGCTCGCATATAGACATCTTCATGCTCTGCCTCTAGGGATTTTATATAACACCAAAAAGCATCCAAGTTTCTTTCATTTGATTCTACTGGATTTGCAAAGAAACGAGGCAACCCTTCACTGTATCTTTTTGGCATAGGATAAGGTGCCTCATAGACCTGGGAGAAATCAAAGCGGGATAAAAGTTGTTTTTTAAGTTTGATTGGATTTTCTTTGACCTCTTTGAAATATTGGAGGAATAAATTTGAGTTCATTGTGACTTTGGAATGGGTTCGCTTCTCAGTGGAGTCGCCAGGGGAACGAATTGCCATGTTCACCAATGGATAATGTCGTAGGAGAGGTGAGTGAAACACATGCAGTGATTATAAAAATTAAGCAAATAAAATGTAATAACTAAAATTAAACCGGATGTGATATGAATGATTGTAAAGGTAAACGCATTCACAGACACTGGAGGTACTTAAAATAAACCAAGGTAAGCCTCTACGTCCCCGGCAACGGCACCAAAAATGTTATCACAGATCTTGTAGTTGCTCCGATAGATGAATTCTATACAGGATGGCAGAGGGGACATGCAACTAAAGCTATGACCTACGGAAACCCTAACCCCCAAAAGATGGATGGTTGTCACGTCAGTTAAGGATTCCTTCGTTTTATGCCACTAGAGAAACCCAAGTGACAAAGGGGGAGACCTGGATCAAACCTGAAAGGAAAGACCCAAGACAAATCACCAGATCAGACTCCTAACTGAGAATTCGTAAGGTGAGTGTCTAAAACCCTAGATTTAAGGAAAGGCCACAAATTAAGGATACCCGAGTGGGGTGGTTATTTGAGATTGGAAATGTCACTCAAGTGTTCAAAACAGATGGCTTACAAAGATTTAAGTCAGATCTAGGATTTTAGTGTGCTGGTTCAAATGATCAAATTCGGGCCCTGGGGGGATTTAAGCGGATGATTAAGAAATCCCCAG
Organism: Pseudotsuga menziesii; assembly: GCA_001517045.1. Classification (NCBI taxonomy): domain Eukaryota; kingdom Viridiplantae; phylum Streptophyta; class Pinopsida; order Pinales; family Pinaceae; genus Pseudotsuga; species Pseudotsuga menziesii. The sequence goes on from LPNX011149970.1 coordinate 140,577, forward strand.
GACGAAGCTGATACTGACAATTATGGCTTCCTGCACACTAGCTGGGATGAAAGATTTGATAATGAAAAATACTTAGAAGAAACTGGACAAAAAACAGTGGGAAAATGGATGACTCACTGAAGGGGGCGTTTTCTCCCAGACAGAAACCAGTGCTTGGAGGGGGCTAGAGGAGTCCAATCTAAACGTTTTTAGGGAGAGGGGTTTTTTCAGTATGCCACACAAAACCCAGATCGCCGAATTCGCAGATTCCCAGTGCAAATTGGTCCGATGATTTTTCCTAATGCTAAACGAGGGGTTTTTAGTGAAAATTATTGATGAGCAATGCATGAAAATCAAAAGTTGGAGAACTTACTTGAGAAACATACCTGAATCATTGCTGATGACCTCCTGGATGAGAAGAATGCCTTTCTTGAGATCAAATAAGATTTCCGGACAAGCTATGATTAGGTGCGTCTTCTGCCAGTGTCCCTAGCGCCCTTGTTTGCCTGCCAGACCAAGGAAAATCAATCAAAATGACAAATAAACGGGAAATGCAAGCTAAAAGAAGTACAAGAAGAAGAAATTATAAAGAAGTTCAACTCCCTGATAACCAATTGCCGAGATCCAGCACAGGGCAAGGCCCCCCACTAATGCGCCTCTCTTAGAATCGCCTGCTACAACTTGCAAGTAAATGGGTACAAGGAAAGATACACAAACTATGCCCGATATATCTTAGTGCAGAAGAAAATCAGTGCCAGTTATCAACTCGTTCATTCATCAAGCAAGTAGACAAGAGTGTAGTCCCAGACAAAATCTCTTTATTCCAATTCCGGTGCCAAAGCTCATGAATTGCAATGGGGGGGTCCCCTCTCTTAAATAGTTTGAGAGAGAGATAAACCCTAACTCAGTTTATCATCCAACGGTTGAGATTATAACATCATCAACGATGGAGATCAAAATATATCAATCAATACATGGATGAGGTGGCTAACACAAAGAGGGGGCGCACTTTGCTCAAGGACGCCCCTCTAAAGTGAAATATCACAACATAACATAAGATATGACATGATACATCATAGGATGGGGTCACTAGGGGCTTAATTCACACTAGGCCCCTTTACAACTTCATAATATAAGATATAACAATGAAATACATCAATAGCCAATTAGAGGGGGCGCCCCTTGGGGGGCTTTCCTCACTGGCTGAGCCATAAATAAATAATTTGGACATCTGGTGACGAAAAACTATTGGAGGACTGTCCGAGATGCTGAGAAACATCATCTGTCAAAGTTCCAAGCCATTTCCTTGACCCAGGAGGCCAAATCGATTTTCTTAGTGAATTTCTAGTTCATTTTTTGCTGGTATAATCTCTATAAATTGATAAATCTATCATAACTCACTCCAAGATGCAAACTGGGGCAAATTGACTACTCTGGATGATCTGGAGACATAGGAGAATGGTATAAGTGACTACTCATACCCCCTGGAACACTGCTTTGCTCTAGGAGAACCAAACATACTGCCTTTTGGAATAAAAACAGATCATTTGGGCAATAATTATGTGATAATAATCAATTTTCTAGAGAACCGGGGCCAATCTCTAAAAATTGAAACTCCAGTATTGGTCCTGGGCATGTTTCGAACAAATATAGACCATGTGGTATTCTTCAGTGATTGCCTTGGGAAACGTGATTGACTCGGTCAACTGGGCTGACCAGGTCAAAGTTCCCAAAATCAAGGTGAGATAACATGCTAATATGATCCTGCTACATTCCAAGGTAAGACATGCTCCAATGGTGTATATCAAAACCGAACTTGAGTTAGTTATTTATAATCATGGTGACCAACAACAATAATAATAATAAAATATACCATTGCTTTTGAATGATCTTAGAGTCTTTTGAAAATCTGCTTGCTCATGCCATACTTACAACGTGTAATCAATGTGCTATAGATGGGTGATGATAGAAGAACCAGGTTAAGGCAAAGGGGAATGACTGTGACCGACTTTGATTCAGTGATCTATCCGACTGATAACCGATATACTCTACCAAGGTGACATATGCATGACAGATAACAATAGGGGATGGAGGTGCCTCACAGATGGGTGAAGTACTTGGGTATGCTTCCCTCAGACTCTAGCAAGTTTTTCTTTGCAACCTTTTTGCAAATATAGGTCAACCTTCAAAGGCAGGTGCCCTAGAAGCCTTCTGGGCTCCAGTACTAACAAAGACCCAGTCTTTCTAGACTATTCTCACCCTGTGGCCCTATGGGGACCATTGAGCCGAACACTATACAAGGAGTGAGTGCTCATTTGACCATTAACCTTTCAATGACTTTCATAATTTTTATAAGATAGTAGCCAGCCTACAAGAGAAGGTGCCCTGGAAAGCCTTCTGGGATCCAGTAAATGACTAAGGCTACCCGCTGCCCGCGAGCAGTCCATAGCCCCGACGGGTTCGTCTCTCTTTGGTGCCCCTTTAGAGGGCAAACTGAGCCTTACATTATACAAAGAATGGATGCTCAATCTCTTGGCCACTGCCTACCTTTTTTCAATATTCTATACTTTTGCATCTTTTAGATGTAGCTTTTATGCATTTCGATGGTTTAGTGTTTAACAACATTGTTTTGGTGGATCACTTGTTTCGAGGACTTAAGGAGAACAACCCTGTGAACCCAGCCACACTAGCTAGGGCACATACTTCATAGCCCGAGACACATAGCAACATGGAGTCTATCATACATATTGGTCAGAATGGGGAAAGGGTCTTCAATCTCACCAGTCTCTATTAGTCTTAGTCATGGGTTAAAAGCAAAAGTGGATGAACTGGATGGATGGGCATAGATGTTATGGAACCAACCTAGCACTAAGGGTTACATTTTTGTTTGAGCATGGCATGGGAAACAATCTTCACATTGGATTCCTAGATCAATCATAACATAGGTTAGAGCAATATAGAACATATAAGCCAAGGTCACTACAATCATCCTAACATGACAAGCACAGGTGTATGTGGTACATCACAGAGAAGAACTAAACCAAGGAAATATACCTGATCTCACCATGTATACATGTCTCCAATTGATAAGCCCCTCTGTGACTGTGTGTACCAACTCTTGATCTGTTGCTATTCTTTAATGAACTAGATCATCACCAAAATCATCTCAATGGACTCCTGAATCTCAACCCTAGCAAGGAAAATATCAAGAACAAGGCTCTGAAGTGGAATGAAGCTGTAGAGATCCATGCTGATACCCTATGTAAAAGTAGCTCGGAATAGAACAAGAGACAAGTCTGCATGTTGCCTCATGGAAGCCTGGCTGAAAATGTATATGTGATAACAGAGTTAACTTTGAATATTTTTGCTGTGTCGCATAAGCTCATTTCTACACACAATAAATCTCAACAAATTATCTGAGAAGCAGGGTTTCATCCCTTCAATGGAGTCGGCATGTGAGTGTTAGAATTTGACAGCTGCAAAACCAAGATCACTAAAAAAATATCAAAGCACAAAAACAAAGTGGAGCTCGTTTATCCACGATGATCGCAAAGATCATCTCCCAACCATAGACAAATCAGTGTCACCCCTGAGCTCGCCCTTCCAAGAGAGAATAATTGTTCAGAGATAGAGTACTTCCAGATCGTAGTAGCACAACCCCCCCAAAAAAAGAGAAAATAAGAAAATCTTCTCCAAAGATGGAGAAACCCTAGAAAACTCCTCTCGAAGCTACAATAGCAAACTTATCCATCAGAGGGCAAACTTGTCCTGCAGCGCTCAAGTCGCTGTATGTCAAAATGAGGAGAGGCGCCCCCTATTTATACTGATTTTCCACTGAAATTTAATTGGGGACGACTTGACTATTTTACTGGGTTCAACTTGTCATTAATTTAATAAAAATCTCTTTTATTATTTATTTATTTTGTTTTCTTTCAGGGCTGACTTATGAGGATGATCTTCACGTAGCTACTACTCCAACACTCCTTATTATCCAGGTAGGCATCATCATTATCAATTGGAACGTATCTGGTGAAGAAAAAATGGCATAAGCATAAAACTTCTCACACATGCCTTATGTCAAACGCTTTGAATGTTTAGGGCTTTAATTAAAATTTGCTCATAAACGTTGAAATTAAAACCACAAATCCAAATACACTTCTAAACCACTGAAGATGAAGCAAACACATTGTACATAGATGTTTTGGTCAAATGATCGGGCAAAACCCCAACTTGGGGAAATCCCTGAAGAAGGAATTTCTCATTAAAGAAGAATACTCAGAAAAAACATCAATACACTGAATTTTTTGTTCAACCCTCATTGACAAAATTCCAAACATTAATTTCAACAACACTCTACCTTGAAAATCGTGCCAACTAGCAGCTGTACGACTGTCCACATGTGCTATACGGAACTGTACTTTTTGCCTCGAAATTCGTGCCCTCACGTGTCTACAATAAATGTTGTACGACTGGTATAGTCTACAATTAATGCTGCTGTCACTTTCTCTGAATTCTTGCCTACATTTGTGACTTCAGTTAATGTGTTGGTACTGCTGTACATTCTTTGTAGTCTGCCTAGGGAATTGTGCTGCTGTCCTCCTCTTGGAATTCGTGTCACCTTTGCTAGGGTATCTTTTCTTTCTCCTTCTCTTTTCTTCTTCCTCTTTGATGGTGAGTGTGTCCTTCAATGTCCTTTCTCATTGTCTTATACTTCAAATTTATAACTATCTTCCCTAACTACCCTAATCAAGGGTTGAGATTTAATTACAAAATCAAGGGTCATCATTACATTCACATTTAATAATTAAATACATCAATTATTAAATACATTACTTAAAAATGACCCACTTTATGCTGTACAAAACATAACCACTTTGTTTATATAAAAGTCACTTTTTACATAAATATACAAAGGACAAAACCTTTACATACGTCCCCCATCATCACAATCACACCAAAAACATGAGGGAGGACCTTCAGAATTATCATTTTCCAACATCTGGATATCAACAGTACGTAATGGCTATCTCGAACATCTCTATACACATGGAAGGGCTCCCAACAAAATCTGCCAACAAAATCTCAGTTTGTTAAGAAGTGTCTATTAGTCGTTGTGCATCTGTTTAATCTAGTTCATCGGAGAACATGCACTGGATCCACAATTCGTGCATTTGCTCCACCTAGTTCATCGAGGAAGCATGCACCAACTCTAACTTATGCATTTGCTCAACCTAGTTCGTCGGGGACGCATGCACCAACTCCACAACTCATGCATTTGCTCAACCCAGTTTGTCGGGGAAGCATGCATGTAATCAATGTGTATCAACACAACCCAAAGATCTCACTAGGATTACCACTACTAATGAGTGTACGCCACATCATGGGCTACGACCTTCTCATAACATCCATAAGGACTACAATTATACGAGGGCTCACAAGGGCCATGACTTTATGTGAGACTTTCATCATATCTGTATGGGGTACAACCCATAAATCTCCCAACCATATGTTGCCAAATTTGTACAGTAACCAGCATTGTTTGATGCTGGGTGTACCACTACAGAGCCAATCCTTTTTCATACTGGATGTAGCTCTTAGGAGTGCCAATCCTTTTTCATATTGGATGCAAGATCTTACAGAGCTAGTCCTTTTTCATACTGGATGTGAGTTACATACGTCTTCCTGCAGAGCTAGCTCTGTTTCATGCTGGATATGAAGACAGGTTCATATAGAACCCATCACTGTGACTATTACTCCATCCCCAGGATGAGTCTCTGATAGTCACGCATAGTCCTCAGAGACCTTGACTATGTATCTACTCATGTGGGCTTATGGAGTCATATATCATGACTTACCCAATGAGCTACAGAGCTATGTACCATGGCTAACTGGCATTAGAGCTATGTATAACTTACCAGTATTGGAGCCAAGTATTACTGCATGACTCACAAGTGTCCACCCACAACTTAGGTATTCATACCGAATCACTGTCATAGCTCACAGGTGTCCACATCAAATTTCTCACCCACAAATGTTTACCTAGAACTTAGGTGTTTCCAGAATCACCATCATGGTTCATAGGTGTAGAATCACTTGTCCCCGAATATGTACCTAGAACTCAGGTGTACAGAATCCTTGTCACTGTTCATAGGTGTTCACATTAGCACTATACAAGTCTTCCGAATGAGCCAACCCTATTTCATGCTGGATATGAAGACCATGTTGGTCACAATGACCACACTAAGAGGGGGGTGAATCATTGTGTGAGCAGTTTAACAACTTTTTACTTTCTTTTAATCATTCAAAGTATATCAATCATTATGAATTACATAATTAAATGCATCAAGTAAATCAACCATACAATCAGCACATCAAGGGACACAAGAATATTTGGAAATTTGATCTTTATTTATTGTACATGGAAGACAACAATCTTCGCGATTATAATAAGCACCTACTGATAGAAAGAGCACCATATCTGAAACATGACCCAAACTTGTTTTCTTAGTTCCAACTAAGAATGGTTTGAGGAGTCCAATCCTCAAGTGCAAGTTAGAACTTGCGAGCTTGATGCCAATCACAGATTGTCATCAATTTGCTGCTCAACCATCTCTGCTCATCATGATCTGTTTGTCAATCTGCTCAACACTGCTGCAATACTCTTCTCAATCTTTTTGTTCATCTTCTGTTGATCAACACTATTCATCACTGCTGGTCAATCTTTTCTGCTCATTAATACTGCTGGCCATCTACTATGCCTTGTTCAATATGTTAACACAGTGCTCTTTCTCAATCAATCCAATTGACTGCCCATATCACTACTCATATGCCCCATTTCTGTCATGTCACAATCTGAGAAAATCACTGAATATATTGTTGCCGCCTAATTCGCACCTCGGGTAACGTGGCAGAAATCTTCAAGCCACTGGGTGCGACCTTGGGGGCAAGCTCGAGCCAAGTGTTGTCACCTGATACTTAGCTCCTCTGTCTAGGCCAACTCCTAGCGAAGCCAAGGGGGGTGGACCCTAATGAAAAGTAAAATCTAGGGTTTTTACTCTACGAGAGAAATAATTAATTCTATGAGTTTTTAATATGGAATGGATAAAATGAAAAAATTAGCAATTATTGCCAACAAGATTAACCTTAGCAACATTTAACTTAAATTAGATACACAAAATTCAATGACACATTGCGAGATTAACTTATGCAAAAATAGCAAAATAGAGTCTAGACTAGTGCCGAAATGAAAAGAGTGCTTGCAAATGTGGGTAGCTAGTGTAGTCTTAGTGAAAGTATTGCAGTGTCTCGGTTGGTAAATTTAAATTATTAAATGAATTGATTAAGGAATGGGTAAATTGTGGGTTTGGCCCAACAAGTCAAGTCCCTTCGAACTGAGTGCTAAAGCGGTAATACCAAG
>LPNX011149970.1:148013-175994 GCA_001517045.1 Pseudotsuga menziesii
TAGACCTGCTTAGAGTAGCCCCCTGACTCTGTAGTGATTACCCTTTGCAACCTCTCGAGTTCTCGAGAAAATAACTTGTGTGGATTTTCCTATTAGATCTAGTAACTCGTATCCCTTTCTGATACAACCAACTGATTAGACAAGCTGCAGCAGTGTAGAGCATATAGGGGAGGAGTCTTGGTTTATTTTTAAAGTTTTAGAACAAGTTTTCTGATTTAGAAAAAAGATAAAACCCAAGAGTCTCTTTCCAGATTCAGTACTTGGGCAAACCCTTATCCACGAACCTGTACTCGAGAAAGCAAGGGGGTTTATTTTAACTTAGTAGTGCATAACAAAATTGTTTTATGTTTTTTAATTACTACATTGCTCAAATCTTTTCCCTTATGGTACTTCGGTATAGCGCAGTGGGTAAGTATTCAGGTTACTTTTGCAAAATTCAAACAAAGCATGAAATGATAAAGAAAGACAACTAAGCTACCAGCATGTAAGAAAACAAAAAAATGACACCGACACAAATCCCCCAAGGGGGATGGGGACCGGGCTCTACCGAGCCTACTCAAACTTGCTTTTATTAATTAGTTACAATGCTTTAGCAGAGAATTCTCTTTGGTCCTTATTATCTGGGATCCAAAGGCTTACAACATACAAAGGAACTAGGCCCAGCTAAGGGGAAAGCCTCCTGGGAGCTCCGGATGTTCGAAAAAGCTATTTTCGGGCAGAGTTTCCTTCTCTTTTTTGATGGGCCTGCTAAAAACCAGCAAGCATATGTCAGTGAAAGATGCCCAAAAACACTTTGGAAGTGTCTTTGGACAACATGCAAAAAATTACAAAAAAAATCTAAGTAACAACCGATTACAAAAAAAAAGAAACAACTAAGTGAGGCAAGCTATAAAGCTTGCCTTCTTAGGATCTTTGCTTGCCTCTTGAGAAGAAGGGCAAGCAAATCTCAAGCACAAAAATGCTAGATCAAACTTTAAAATGCACAAAAAAAAAATCTCTTTCAACAAGCTTTTTTAATTTTCAAAATTTTTAAACTTGCAAAAAAGGGGAAAAGTAACTAGATCTAAAAGGAAAATCCACACAAGTTATTTTCTCGAGAACTCGAGAGGTTGCAAAGGGTAATCACTACAGAGTCAGGAGGCTACTCTAAGCAGGTTTATCCTCGCCCTGTTGGACACTTGGTATTACCGCTTTAGCACTTAGTTCAAAGGGACTTGACTTGTTGGGTCAAACCCACAATTTACCCATTCCTTAATCAATTCGTTTAATAATTTAAATTTACCAACCGAGACACTGCAATACTTTCACTGAGACTACACTAGCAACCCACATTTGCAAGCACTCTTTTCATTTCGGCACTGGTCTATTTTGCTATTTTTGCATAAGTTAATCTCGCAATGTGTCATTGAATTTTGTGTATCTAATTTAAGTTAAAGTGTTGCTAAGGTTAATCTTGTTGGCAGTAATTGGTAATTTTTTAATTTTATCCATTCCATATTAAAAACTCATAGAATTAATTATTTCTCTCGTAGAGTAAAAACCCTAGATTTTACTTTTCATTAGGGTCCACCCCCCTTGGCTTCGCTAGGAGTTGGCCTAGATGGAGGAGCTGAGTATTAGGTGACAGCATTTGGCTTGAGCTTGCCCCCAAGGTCGCACCTAGTGGCTTGAAGATTTCTGCCACGTTACCCGAGGTGCGAATTAGGCGGCAACATAGATCACTGTTTATATAACAACTCAGCTGCTTATCGCACATTGTTCTATTGCTGATATAATTCCCTGGTTTGTTCAAATTACTTATGACCTCTTGTTGAGTCAACCAGAACTTTCAAGTCCAACATACCATTAATCAAGGTTGTTCAAAATTTGTCATTGGAGCTTAAGCCTCTCAAAATCCAGAACTGAGTTCTAATGATTCCTCCAACCCTTATACATTCAACTGGACATAGTTCTCAATAGCACTGAGATCTAGCAACGAATTGCTAATGCAAGATGTCTGCAAGAGTATACTTACTTGAACTAAGATGCTTGAACATAACTTGCTCAAACTTGTGGTAGTCATGAGAAATTTCTAGAGTGAAGACTTCAACTTGAATGCCTGAAAGAATGTCTTCACCAGAGAATAGGATCAAATGTTTACTACCTTAGGAAGCTTTCCGTGATATACTCCTTTAGATGCTTTGAACATTGCTCTCACGAATTCAGTCAAGTTCAGTAAAGTTGATCCTTCAATTTATGATTTTATCCATCAAAAGGTCTTTGCTGGTCACCATCGAGGTTTGCAACTTGACAAGGATAAACAGTAAAAGAACAAGAGAAAATGGAACTTCCAGGCTGCAAACACTAGGTGTTCTACTGCTGCTGCCACGTCACTTTATGCCTGGACTGTGAGCTTCAAAGATATTTCGGGACTAGGGCTATCATGCCTCATCAATTAGGGCTGTCATCCTCGGACTGTTTTGCTGCAAGATTTAGACTGCTGTAAGGTCAATTCGGGACTGGTGTACTTGTGGAAACCCTTCACACTTCAAGCTTGGAACTGTTGATGGAAGACGGTCAACAAAATGTGTAGAAATCAACCCGAGAGAATTTGCAAAAACCAGACTGTATAAACCAATGTTGCAAAACTCGGCCTCGGCAAAAAGTCGGCGAGGGTCTTGATTACAACTTCTCGGTAACATCGGCGAAAAAATCGGGAAAAATCGGCAAAAGTCGGCAAACATTAAAAAATAGAAAATACATGCATTTTTTTTAGAATTTTAAACATATAAAGCAATAATAACATCAGAAAAACATATTGGAACATAAATATGAAGAAAGCACTGATATATATCATCGTCATGTAGTCATGCCAAATATAAAACGATACATCAAAGTTGATACTGAAAGTCTGAAACATCATAGTTGTCCAATCAAGGACTCTAAAGTGTATAAAGTTTAAACAATACAAAATGACATAACATATATAAATGTATATGAGGAAAACTAGCATCTAGCTATCTAATATCAATGCCCTCTTCCCCTTTTACGGGAAAATATCATGGGTCTCTTGTCAGGCCTGCCCCTAGCACTAGAAGTAGTAGTAGAAGGCCCTGAGCCTGCATCTAATACTCGACGCTGAAACTTAGTGAAAGTGGACCCTGGGGTAATGATGCTGCTCCGGTCTTGAAAATGAGCCCAACCATGCCGAAAACGGACTCCGGATCACTCATTTATTACATTTTGAAATTTTCCATTTAAACCATTAAAAAATGGCTTAAAAAACGGAAAAAATTATTTTTCACAGAATCCAATGAAACTTTTGGGGGACCTAGTACATGTTCATACGTTTCAATCAGAATGCCTAGCATGACAAAAAAATACTGACACGAAGGCTCTAATAACTGCCCAAGGCCGAAACACCAAGACAACTACCCCAGCTTTGGAGGAGCGAGTGAAAAACTCAGAAATTATTGGTCGTTTATTCAATAGCCAATAATAACCAAGGGAAAAAACACTCTGGGCTAGTCGACTTGATGCCCAAGTCCGGGAAGCTGAGCCTTTTATAAAAAATTAAATGCTAGGACGTTTTCCACTGTGGCTGCTTCAGTCACTGTGTACCCAAAAATCAGAGCTCAACTTACTCGAAATCAGAGATGTATGGTTGCTTGAAAATCAAAGATGGAACCTCCAAATATGCTATAATCAGCCTTTTGTTTATTTCACTGTAACCTTGAGTTGTCCGAAATCAAAACTTAACCCAAACAAATGTTTATCTGCTGCCAAAACAGGTTGCCTTTCATAGTCCACGAACTTCCTCAGTAACCAACAAAATTTCCACAGTCGAATTTCCTCAGAGGAGTCACCCCAATTGCCCCCACAAAAAAATTGAAAGCGTTGGCTCTGTTTATACCAGTGTTACAAAAATCGGCGATTTATCGCCAACATTGCGAGAAATCGCGATGTTTCCTTGCCGGCAATAATATCGCTGAACATCGCCCCGATTTTTTAGCGATTTTTTTCGGCGATGTTTGCTTGGAAAAATCATGATTTTAACACGATGTTTTCCAAAAAATCGCGAGTTGACGTTAATTTTTTTTTATATTTCATTTGGTTCCCGACAGGAGCAGGAGCGAGGGTTTTTGATGTCCGTTTGGTAACTTGGTTGCACTTGTCGACAGGAGGAAGGAGTTTCGTGAACCGAGGATCTGTACAGTGGAAAAAGGTTTTTTATTTACTGTTTTAAAATTTAAACAATGAGGTTTTACTGCCGGTAGAGTCCAGACTGTGGCCCGCCGCCCTTGTGGGTGTCGGTGGACTGTGTGATATACGCTGGCTGTCCCCGTTTTACTGCTCTCATGGGTGCTCTGTGTGATATACGCCGACGGAGCCAAAGTCAAGTCCCGGTTGTGGGTAGTAGGGTACCGGTAAACTTTAATAAATATAATTTATACTATATATAATATATATACTATATACTATATAATATATAATATGTATTATATATTATATATAATATATATTATGTATTATATATAATTATAATATATATTATATATATAAATTTATAATACACTTGTCAATATATGGTATATTTAAATTTTAAAATTTTAAAACATACAAATTAAATTTAAATTAATAAATATACAGTATAAAACATTTAAATTTTAAATTTAAATCTTTGTATTTTTTTACATTACTGAAATATTGCCGATGTTTGCCGACATTTTCGCCGATAAATCCGATAATTTCTTTTTGGACCCTCGGCGATATATTCGCCGACACGATATTTGTAACATTGGTTTATACTAAATTTCGTTAAAAAAAAATGCTGAGTCGACTTGTTAAAGTGAGCCGACCTGTTAAAGCTTAATCTTGTTGGCTGGCCGTCCTAGCAATGTTTTTATTGTTTGAATTAATGACTGGGCCGACCGGCTATAAGTATATATTCATTTTTCATTTAATTAAATTTATTTTAAGGTCTTCTTCATATTTCTTTTTCTTCCAGACCTTTACTTCCATTTCTTCAGGAGTATTTTAAGGTCTTCTTCAAATTTCTTTTTCTTCCACATTATGTGTGGACTAGAAGGGCTTCTCATTATGTGTGGACTATTACGGCTTCCACAAGCGAGCGTATCATTGTACCGAAGTCCAAGTGCTCCTTCAAGTCTTCTTATCAAGCAAGAGGCTTCATGACCCTATTAAGACACAAATGACCACGGAATGGGTCATTTGACTCATTAGGTGTTCCAATGGCTTCAATGCCCACATCCAAGGTTCTTCATGTCATGCCATATCATTGTCCTTTGTTTGCTTGCTATATCATCACTTCAACCTTTGTCATTAATGGGTGTCATCAATGACAACCATACTCAACATCAATTCTCCTGCAAGTTGATGTTAAAGCAATTCATTAACCATCTTTTGGTTGTCATCCTTTGAAAGCTTCAAGTTTGCCTCCATTCTTGTTGTGTCGGGATTACAATCTTCCATTTTGAATTTCTTTAACAATTTTGAAGCATATTTTTCTTATAAGATGAAAATTCTGTTTGGTCGCTGCCAAACCTCAATACCCAAATGGTAATATAATAACCCCAAGTCAGTCATCTCAAATGATTTGCAAAGACTATCTTTTTCTTCCTTAATCAAGTCAATACTACTTTTTGTTGTTGAAAAGTTACCTAGGAAGTGTTTGTCCACCTAGACTTGCCTTGGGGTGGACAAGGACACTTAAAGTTGTGACTCTTAGTCATGTGCATTTAATAAAGTGAGAAGTACTTTATAATTTTAAAGTGACTTTATTAAAAAGGCTAAATCATGGTTTTTCTAAGTTCACATTTAAATAAAGTTAAGTGAATGATTAAATAGAAAGGGGTTGTTCTTACTTTATTAAATGACATGAGGTGCACTTAATGTTATTTAATTAATATTTAATGTGAGCCCTTCATCTAATCTAATCTTGACCATTAGATTAATAGGGGAAGTTACCATGAACAAAAAGGACTAGGGCAAGGAAAAACCAATTCATTGTGATCATTTCCAAAAGAGATTTTTGGAGAGAGGAAGAGAAAGAGAGAATGAGGGTTTGAAGTGATTTTAAACTAGTAGAGAGAATTTGCAGAAATTGAAGAAGATTTTGCTAGGCACATTTCCCAAGATAAAATCAGTTTGCAGGCACAAATTTCGAGAAGAAAGTTAATGCACAGAAATTGAGGAGGGCTGCACGAATTTCTAGAAGGCATATAATTCGAGGTGAAGTACAACTACACGAATTTCGAGATTCGTACAACAGTACGACGACACAGATTTTGAGGTACAGACTGTCAAAACCGTACAGTATGACCTGCACAAATTTCGAGGAGGTTCAACATAGATTTCGAGAAGGTTCATGGCACAAAAATCAAGGAGTATGACCTGCATTTAATTCTGTCTGTACAGTAAATTTTGGGCACGTTTTCCAATGCAGTGGGTTCAAATTTCAAGACAAAAATTATAATAAGTACTGTTGATTTAAGTTTCTATATTTACTGAAGGAAATAATAGATCTCTCTCACTCAGAATCAGGTTTTCCCTTAGGGGTTTTATCCTGGATCATTGGTAAAAAATAACTGTCAATTTCATGCGTGTTTTGTTGACTGAAATTTTCTGAATTTGATTTTTTGATGAAAAAGAAGAATTTATGAATTCTTTAATTTTGAAAAAGAATCTCATGTGTTTCAAGTTTCAGCCAAATTTTGATTAAAATTTGTGCATAGAGGGTTTGGGTAGTAAACTATGTAGAGAAGGCAAAAGGCTTGAAACCGCGTTAGGGTTTGTGAAAAACTTTCACCTGTAAGAATTAAGTCATCGACATATACCACCATAATGATAGTATCTTCACCTTTTCCTTTGATATACAAATTAGGATCATAATTACTTTTATTGAAATCCCTTGATGTCAAATACATATTAATATTTTCATACCATGCTCAAGGGGCTTGTTTTAATCCATACAAAGCTTTTACTAACTTACAAACCAATCTTTCTTTACCTTCAACTACGAATCCTTCAGGTTTGGCCATATACACTTCTTGCAAATCTCCATTCAAAACTGCACTTTTGACTTCCATCTTGTGTAAATTCTATCCAAACTGTGCTACAAGTGCTAACAACATTCTGATTGTGATTAATTTTGCAGTGGGAGTAAATGCTTCCTCATAGTCTATACCTTCCTGTTGGGCATATTCTTTTGCAACTAATCTGACTTTGTATTTATCAATAGATCCATCTAATTTCAATATAGTGCGATATACCAATTTGCAACCTGTTGGTTTCTTATTTGTCGGTAATTCAACTAAGTACCAAGTGTTGTTTTTTATTATTGCATCATACTTTACTTGCATGGCATCTTTCCATTCTTGTTTCTGAAATGCATCATTGAAAGAAACCGGATTAGAAGAACGCAGTTCACTCATCAAAGCAAGATTTACCCGCGGTGGGGTTTTGGACCTTGTTCCCCTCTCACCTTGATGCATCTCATTTGGCTTGGCATCTTGAAGAGTTCGATAAAACTAGTTTGACATTTTCTGAGACTGATTGCCATCTTGTGCTTCCAATTCCAACTCTACTTTTTCTCCTTCCACTTCATTGGCCTCTTCTCAATTTACGGAAGCAAAGTACAAAAGATACAACCCTTTTAGGATGGACTGTGTGCTTGTGTAAACAGAAACATCAAATAAACTTGTGAGACTAGTATTTAAATCCTTTTTAATGAGAAAAGTGAGATTTGATCTTGGTCCTAGATCTCATTGAGTTTTGTTTTAATCTAGGCCTTTGATTTTCTAATGGTGGTTGCTCAAACAAAAAGGATAGGGAAAGGCATGAGAGAATTCATTGTTCACATTCCAACAAGAGAGTTTTTGGAGAGAAGAAGAACAAGAGAGAAGAGAGAATGAAACCCTTACACAAATTCCAAGAAGGAGGAAGAGCATGTTTTGGCCATGTTTCCCAAGGCAAATCTGTATAGGAGGACCGTATAAGAAGTACCGTACAACAAGCACATAATTCGAGGAGGCAGTATTGTACTTGTCTATACAACAACACGGAAATTGAGATAGGTTGGCATGATTTTTCGAGGAGAAAGTACATCATTAAATGTTCTCTGTACAACACGAATTTCGAGAAGTTGAGCACAATTTTTGAAGCAGAAAATAGTCAAGCCTTATAGCACAAAAATCGAGGCCGTACAACAATAAGTACAGTCACACGTGTGAGGCCGTACAACACATTTTTCTGTTAAATTTTAACCTAGGAAGTGTTTGTCCATTCATGCCTTGGGGTGGACAAGGACACTTTAAAAGTGGTCCCTAGCTTATTTAAAAAGGTGAGATTGACTTTATTTTATAAAGAGACCTTTTTAATGTGAGTTTGAGTTATAATGATTTTAAATTGACTTTATGAGTTTTAAAGAGGGTGTGCATTAAATTCTCATTTATTGATTAAAAGTGATTTTTAATGAGGAAATGAGATGAGCCCTAGGTCTCATTTAGTTGGCTTTTAATCTAAGCCATTGATTTGGAACTGGAAGTTACTCAAACAAAAAGGGATTGGGAAAGGCAAATCTAATTCATTGTTCACATTTTGAAGAGAGAATTTTTGGAGAGAAGAGGAGCAAGAGAGAAGAGAAGAACCAGAGAGTAAACCCTTGCACAAAATTCCAAAACCAGGAAGAGAAAGGAGGGCATGAATTTTGGGACACTTGTACCAGTAGAATGACACACATCCCAATGCTTTCGTACAACAACTAATGTAGGCAAACTGTACAACATTTAATGCAGTCAGTACAACACAAATGTCAAGGTGAAAGATGTCACGGTTTTTGAGGCAGATATTGAAATTCGTACAACACGATTTTCGTGGCAGTTACAATATTTATTGCTGTCTGTGCAGCAGACCGTACAACACAGATTTCGAGGTAGTGTGTGCACAAAAATCGAGGCGTCTGTACAAGCACATGCATGGCAGAAATTGAGGGTTCGTACATGAGGTTGTTAGATTGTTGTTCTGGCACATTTTTCGAGATGTAAAAATGATAAGTACAATTGTATTTTGTTGAATGAATTTGTTTCTGAAGAAATAATAAAATCTCTCTGAAGAACAAGTTTTCCCTTTAGGGTTTTTCCTGGACCAATTTGGTCAAAAAACTGAGTGTTTATTTTCATGTGTTGCCTGTTTTAAAATTTTTGAGTAAGAGATTAGGGCTGTTATAAATGTTCAGAGTTAAAAAGTTGAAAATAAATGTCATGTGTTTCATGCTTTCAGTAAAATTATTAATTTTTAATGTACATGCATGATGGGGTTTGGGCATTAAACCATATGCAACAATGAAACTGAAACCGGGTTGGGGTTACCAAATTTTTTTCATTTTCAAGGAATTTAATGCAACAATTTTTGTCAGTGAGATATTGGCACAAATTTCGAGAAGGGAGATAAGTACTGCTATTATTAATTTGTACTTTGCCTAAAGAGATAATAAAATTCTCTCTCATAAAGGTTTTCCCTTCGTGGTTTTATACTGGACCAT
Organism: Pseudotsuga menziesii; assembly: GCA_001517045.1. NCBI lineage: Eukaryota > Viridiplantae > Streptophyta > Pinopsida > Pinales > Pinaceae > Pseudotsuga > Pseudotsuga menziesii. The sequence goes on from LPNX011149970.1 coordinate 157,555, forward strand.
TTTGGTCAAAATCCAAGTCATTTTTATTGTGTGTGTGGCTGAAATATTTTTCTGAGATTGAAAAGTTAGGCTGCTAGAAAAAATTTCAGAGTTTGCAAAAGTTGAAATTATCTCATGTGTTTTAAGTTTCAAGTTATTTTTATTTATTTTTAAATGAACATGCATACTAGGGTTGGGCATTAAACTATATAAAGTGAACTGAAATTGAAACCGGGTTGGGGTTAAAAATAATTTTTCACCCTACACATGAGGCTTTCTTGGGAGCTTGAGAGGCGCCTCCTTAGAGCTAAGGGATAGGTGGGGTTTCGACCTACACTTCATACCATTAATCACATCCTCACACTTCAGGATATCATTGAGGAGGCACACCACCACTCTTCGAAAGTCTATTGCTACTTTGTAGACTTTCGGAAAGCAATAGACTTTGTACCACACGAGGCCTTATTTCAGAGGCTCATAAGCATAGGGATCTTCAAGACACTCCTGATCGCATCATGTGCCTATATGAGTTGGTCCTTGGTTGTTTTTGTACTATACATTGGATGTCCGACTTTATCTAGACTACCATCGGGGTTAAACAGGGGTGCCCCCTGTCTCCCACCCTTTTTTGGTATCTACATTGATGAGCTGGAGTCCTTTTTGCATGATCATATCTAGGACATCGATGGGTGCCACCTCCACCAGGTCTTGATGTCCATCCTTCTCTTCGTGGATGATGTGGTCCTCTTGGCCTTATCCGTTGAGGGCCTGTAGAGATAATTGGAGGCTCTCGCACTCTTTTGTGATCTTAGACATTTGACGGTCAATTTAGGTAAAACCAAGGTTATGATCATCAAATGTTCGAAGAAGGTATTCGTGTACTGCCATTTCTTTTTTTGAGGAGAGGAGATTGAGATCATCAACAACTACACTTATTCGGGGGTACAATTTTTAGGTCCTTGCTTTAGCTTTAGGCATGCTCTTCAACTCTGAGTCAACAAAGGGTATGGGTTCCTTACCGTCCTTGAGAGATAGTGCTTCTGACACCATTTTCTAGACATCTTGTCCAATATGTCCATCATGGACACCCTTGTTTGACCCACAGTTCTCTATGGATCAAAGGTTTGGGGATCTAGCTTGTTCAAGGTCGATTGGGATTCACGAGAGAGTGTAGACACTTCTCCTACGCCGCATTATTAGATGCAAGCATATAGTACCTCAACACATCATCTCACAGTGTTTAGAGCCCAACCCTTTCGACGTAAGGATGCTTTTCTTCTTGTTCCATTTCTACATCGCCTTCGTAGTTTTTCAGACTCGACGAATGTTTGAGATTGATATCCATACTTAGCCTAGTGATCACTGGAGTCCATTACTTGATCTAGTCCTCTTGGTAGTACTAGATGTTGGTTTGCAGCAGTTTCAGATCTTTTGGGGTCTGTTGTTATTTCAGTAGATTGTCTTCCCCCTTTTAGATACTCTCCGAACATGCCTGGCCAACTCTTACCTACTTGATAGCATATGAATAGGATCATCTGGGATGACATTTATAGGCGATATGTGTAGGTCACTTGGACCAACCCCTAGGGAGAGTTATGTCCAAAGATGGCCTTCTATGCTGAGCACTTTATGGAGGTGAGGGACAAACTCATCATCCAACACCCATATACATCTCGTCATTGGGCACACTCTGCGTATTCCCTTGGGCTAGTTTCGGGTGGGATCACATAGACTTCGGGTCGAGACGGATCGCTAGACTCTATGGGTTGATAGGATCTACCAACAGTGTCATATTCACGATATCGTGACAGAGGAGCACTTCATCTTTCTTTTCCCCACCTACTATGAGATCCATGGATGGTTCCATTGTTTATTTAGAGGGATCTAGACCTTCACCAGTTTCTTTAGGTAGCTTGATCAGAGATGCTTTGCCCTTTAGTTACAAGAGGACCTCTAGCTTTGAGCCCACACTCTCTAGTCTCATACTAGACCATCTTCCATCCAACGGATGACTTCTTTTTGGCTTTCGCTTCAGGTAGGGGCACCAAGAGACAGACTGATACGAGCATGGAACTTGACTCTTGATCAGTGCAGACCCATGGGAGCATCCCCCTATCCCAGAGCTCCCAAAGTTCCTAGAGTTCTCAACGACACCACCAAACTAATTCACTACCAACAGGCAGACGGCATCCTCCAGTCATTAGCAACAAAGTGCCTCTTTCAGCTTGCAACATAGTAGGCGGTCCCGGTTTTCCACTAGGCCCTCCTTTGGTCATCATTCTATATTGAGTTTCCTTCATTCGGTCTCGGATGTTAGGAGAGATGGGTATATTCCGTCACAAACCTACCTCATTCCTTTTGTATTCTCATTTCTAGATTGATTTCTCTTGTACATCCCTCTCCTCGTGCAACCTCCAGTGCTTGTAGTTGAGGGTTTTTCATACTTTAGGATAGATCTCATGATATGATTTACCTTATGTATGTTGCTTTTATAGGAGACTTCTTAGTACTGCTGCTTTGTAGTGACATCATTTGTACTTTGCAGTCCCTTAACCTAATTTAGTTGTCATTTGTTGGACAATAATAAAATTATCTTATCTTATCTAGAGAGACTTTAAAGTTTAATGTAAAGCTTGCAAAAGCAAAACTGGAGGTTTTGTTGCTGGTTCAATTTGGTCTGTTGTAGTTTTGTGGAGTGTACCATCTAAAATCACAAAAGAAAAATCTGTGCAATTCGATATTTGCAAATGGGGTTTCATATTAAACACTTTTTAGCGGGTAGCTTGTATGGTAAGTGGATAAAGATAAAAATAAAACTTTGATGTAATGCTTACTCGTAATAAGGACTGAGCACGTTTTATCTTGACCGTTTTGTAGGTAGCATTGATCTTTCCATCATTCTTTGTATTGCTGGAAATCATCCAAGTGACTTTGAAAAGGACCTACCTTGTGATGTTTTTGAACTGACCAAGACATACCAATTGAAGCCATATATTGCAAGAGTAAGTCTCCATGGTATTTGACATTTTTTTCTGAAATTCATATTTGATTTTGTGAAAAACTTTGGAATAGATTAGTTATATGTAGTTAATATCTATCTTTATCATGTATGGTACAATAGTCTATATAGATAGTAGATAACATTAACTGAATCAGGCCAAATTCAGTTACTGGAGTCTCAAATTTGTCGGGCCTGACTTAACTTTTGGGTGTGACCTTTACTTTGTCCTGTGGGTTTATAGCTCTTATTGTTACAATATTAGGCTTAGCTACACTTGAAGCTTATCTCAAACTACCCCTTCTAGACGATAAAGGATGATCCTAGGTCATTTCTCGTAAATCCCCTTCATAGCTTATCTCTTGGTCATTCATCCCATATGCCTTTCATTCAGACATGTACTACTGTTGTGTCGGAATTCCATGGGGACACACCCTTTGCAGTCTTATCCCCGTGTCATGGCTACTCGTGCAAGCATTCATTGGCCACAAAGCATAGTGGCATTAATAACACAATGACAATTCTCCCATGAACAGGAATTTGATCATATAAAGGACTTCATTGGCTGGGTTGCATTATCTTCCATTATGTTACTTCCTGGACCTGTACTCAAAGATATTCAAGTCCTTGAATTAAGTGCAACCCTAGAGGCACTTTGGAAGGTTTCCCACTATCACTACAACAATGCTTCCTCTCACTTTAGGTCGGTTCTTTTCCATCATGTTAGCACTAATTTCTGCACTGTAATGATGAGCTAAAATTATGAAATCTGCAATTAAAATTTGTGTAACTTGTAAGAAAATTCACCCAATTTGTCACTGATGAACCTCCTCTTTGATTGGGCTGGCGCATTCCAACCTCAGGGGGGTGTCCCTAAACTTTGTGGATTGCTGTCTAATTTGTAAATCTGGAATTAAAACTCCTATAAAAGCAGTAAAACAATGATCTTTGACCTGCAAATAAGCTGCCAAAGTGATAGTAAAACAGTTTTTTGGTTTTAATGGTGGAAATTTCCCACATGCAACAGTTTTGAATGGTAAACGGATAGAAGAAAGGTGCTCTAAATGACTGAAAACACGAAAATATGGGCCATAATAGCTTCTACAATCTACACACAAATATATCAATGCATAAAAAAAATTAAGGAGCTAGAGAAATAGCATAGTATAGTCAACCTCCGCTTTTCATTAGCCAAAATGTTGATTACACCATAGAGACAATTACAAAACTGATCCAGTGATGATCCCTGCACAGGAGAATGGAAAAACAATACGCCTCTGATGCCAAGAAGAAACTCCAACCATTATCCCTTTCCTCCAACCTCACTAAATGAATTGGTCTAGTCTCTAGAGACCCTAACGCGCCCTTGCAAGTGGTGTCGTCCTCATGCATCAACTCTTTTGCGCCCCTTTGCTGCAGTTTCTTTGTCTCTTATGCACGAGTAAAGTGCCTATTTGAACTTTTCTTTTCTTTGTGCACTTCACCCTTGACATGAGTCTTAGCTTGGTGTGCATGCATCAGTTAATTGGAGTGCTCTCTTCAAGGCTCAGTTAGGTGGGGGTGCCCTCTGCAAGGCTAAGTTAAGTGGAGGAAGTTTCATCCTTGTGCCCTGTTGTTATATATATAAACAACATAATAAGATTTATAAATATATATAAACATTAAATATCAATATTAATTTTTAATATTAATAATTAATAAATGGAAATGATTAATTAATTAATTAGAAAAAGTATAGAGATGTACCCTTAAGTTTGAAAATGGACCATAAGCCAAGATTAGAACGACTCTCATGAACTCCATAGTGAAACAGGGCGTTGGTCTATTCCTAAAACTCCATGGGCGGAAAGGGTTTGCCATCTGTGTGAGTCTATGAGCGTTGAGGATGAAAATTTACACTTAGCAATGTAATTGTAAATCATCATCATTAATCTTCAATATTTATTTTATATTTTCAATATGGAGTTATTTTCCATTGGTTTATTATTCAATTGAGTAATCATTGAGAATATCCGGATACAGATATTACACTTGTTCAAGTCTAGTTTACTCCAGTCCCAAACATGTGTCCTCTTCTTCATGCATGCACCCATGCATGCTGCCATGTGTCGTAAATACATGGATGCGACATGTCACGCATGCATGGCCAATTGCTAAAATAGTGAAATGCATGCATGTTTGAATATTTAGCATGCGAAAACATGCAAGTCCATGTATGCCCCTAAAAATGCCATGCAGTGTCTTGCAAGTCAAACCCTAATTGCCAAAAATAAAAGTATCATGCATGTCATCTGAAATAGGCTCATTGGAATCCTGAGCTTGAAAAGATGACAAAAATGTAGTCATCCATGTCATCCATACCTCCATTCTGTCTTCTAAAAAGTAGAAAACTGCTAAAAGTAGAAATCTCCTCCAAGTTTGACGAAAACCCAGTGCAATGTCTCTAACTTTGAACTTGGATTATATCATTGAACCAACCTACATCTGAACCCTATGGGAACCAACCTTTGACATATGGAAGCTGTCTCTTTGGAACACAAGTTTGAATACCAACCTGATGAAATAAGTTGGCTCTTAACCCTCTAATTTTCATATGGGCAAATCTAGAGGTTAACAATGGCAACTCAAGGGGACAGTAGTCCCCTAATGGATATCAAGAACCTTAGGATCTCTGCACTCTACAACTCTGAAAATATGATCTCTGTATCTATGGGTTGTAGATCAATGATTCCTATCGTATGGACTATGGAGTCGAATGTGTGGCCGTCTATTGATCATAAAAAGAAATGAAGAAATGCGCATACATGCCCATCCGCAGCTACAACCTACAACCACCAAGTTCCAACATGTACTATTCCCCTTGCTGGAAAATGAGTTGAAGTTGACATGCAAGGGGAAACCACTTGGTCAGATGCCAATGATGCAAACACCTGCTAGGAATAAGGATACCCACTAATAAGGCTAATGGGCTCCAAGGTATGAGCACAACCTATCAGTGTGAAAGATGTTGTGGAGTTGAACACAGAAAAAGACCACCCAATAAGGACCCCATGATGATTAGCCCTGTTAAGTGCGAGATGGCCTCCAATGAGGCTAATGATCATCAAGGCACTCTAGCTCCGGGATCACTTCCCAGATGATGTGCTGGAGTTGATGGGGAATGACCTGTTGGGAGGAAGTCAATGATGAAAATCTCTCCGCTAGCACAAAGCAGAAACCTAGGAAGCACAATGTTGTGGTGTCATATCCCTAATGCTGGATGAGGAACTGGCTAATAGGCTCCAAGGTATGAGCACAACCTATCAGTGTGAAAGATGTTGTGTAGTTGAACACAGAAAAAGACCACCCAATTAGGACCCCATGATGATCAGCCCTGTTAAGTGCAAGATGGCCTCCAATGAGGCTAATGACCATCAAGGCACTCTGCCTCTGGGATCACTTCCCAGATGATGTGCTGGAGTTGATGGGGAATGACCTGTTGGTAGGAAGTCAATGATGAAAACCTCTCCCCTAGCACAGAGCAGAAACCTAGGAAGCACAATGTTGTGGTGCCATATCCCTAATGCTGGATGAGGAACTGACTTAGGAAGCATGACTCAAAGGAAAAGGCTGAAGAGACAAAACAACAAGATGACTCAAGACTCCTATTGTCTCTTCAACTCTACACATCGTACTAGACTCAGTGTAATCGCAAAAGCAAGGCAACCTTGTCATCTAGACTCAACCTATACATAAGCTCAAGGAATTGCTGAATGTGTCAAAGTTTGACTCATACTCGCAAGGCTGACTCATACCATTACAACTTGAAAGCAATAAAGGTATTGCTAATAAAGTAAATGACATGCCTATACATCAGTAAGGCATTATTATACCATGAAACTGCATGTTGGAAAAGACTATGTAGGAAATGATAACTTGACAATAGCTGAAAAAGAAAAGACCATGTGGGAAAAGGGAAACTACAAATTGGGAACAGGAAAAACCACCCATAGAAGCCCATTTTTTTTTGTGTGCATGGTGGTTCTTATTCTGGTTGTTTGTCACAACTGACATGATCAATCAACATATTCAAATGACCAATATAACCATGCATTTAGGTCATCAATGATGCAGGAAAAATCAACGTAGTCAACATAGAGGATCTTGTTTCACTAACATCTTTATTTGGGTTGATTAGTGATCCTATTAGGGATTAAGCCTTTGGTTGGAAAAACACCAGCCTAAAGAGAGAGGACATTCACCAAGGTGGCCATGGGTCAAGTCCCTAGTTTTTGTTAGATTTGCATTTTTATTGTCGGACTTGGACGATTTATTGAAGTGGCAGGTTTGAAAGGCAACACACTAGATAGCCTTTTGTGAAATCTTTTGTTGGTTAAATGAACAAAGAAACTCAATTGAACTCAGCCTATAGAAGTTTACTTCATTTACTGACAAGAAGTTTGTTTTCTTCATATATGAATAGGTACGAAAATTAATCTTCTAATAATTTATTTTTGTTTGGCTTGTTTTTAGGTTCCAAAGTATGCTGCATCTTCAAAAGGAGAATGGGAGGCACAATGTCAGTATTGGCCGACATCCTACCATCCAAATGCTTGGTATGTGGAGTAGTATTGTTTTTGTTTAACCAACTTAAATCATTGCTATATTTTATCCTACCATTTATTGTTTTATTGTACTCATCCTAGAATACTTTAATTCTCTCATGATATTGTTCCATCAATGAGATAATTAAAGATTAAATCATATCTTGATATCCAATTTAACTGACCATGAAATGTTTTGTTTCCAAAGCATAATTAAGAGGAAGGTAACATGCTCCAACTTCTACCCCCCATCATCCATCATTTTCTGTAATTTAAGCTATTACGATTGTGTCTCAAATATGTTTAAACTTTAAACAATCATATGTTTGCTTTCTGTTTTCATGATCTACTTAAATGTTTGTGATGTCTATGGCATTACTAACTTCTTTACTGATGATGAGGTTTTGTACTAGGATGATAGGAGAGATGCATCTTTTTCCTTGATGCATACACTATTAGGCTGATGTAACTATAAATAATATATTAGTAGTGAATGAGGGTTAGGAGTCAGGACCATAACAAATTGGTACACCTGATCATGTTGGACAGATTTTCTTTATCCCATGTAATTCTCAACCAGCATCTTAATTGAAAGAAAACTTGAGAACATTATAACGAAAGTTCAACTTCCAACATATAATTTATGAGCAAGATATTCATAGGCATTGCATTAGTCATAGCCGAACACTCTGGTTTAGTTTGTGTCAGGTATGGCTTTCCGAATCATATTGTAAATTTCTAAATATGCAATTAGAATATTCTATTGAAAACTATCTCAACTGTTTAAATTTAAAACATTGAGGACTTGGAAGTTGGTATGCTTTCAAGAGACAAATTATTCCATGTACAGTGCATGCCTTGTTTCTCTAGATAAGAATTATCATGGGTAGCCATTGCAAATTTGTTTTTCATCATTAACATAGAAGTTTTTTGTTGTTTGCTAGCCTTATACTACATTATCTTTTAGTTACTGAAGACAGGGAAGTTAAAACTTATCTTATTTTGGGGTCAACTCAGTAATGTTCAGGCTGTTGAAGAACTTACCAAAGAAGAGGCTACCATAGTTTGTACCTTCATGAAAGCTGCAATAAAGAATGGAAAACTTGCATGCAAAAGTGGTCAGGTAGTTTGACAGTTCCCAAACTTATTTTTGTTTTGGTGACTGGTTGTAGGCATGATTAGTAAATCGACTGCTTGACTATTTAATCATCTATCAAAGCATGGTTTCTTTTAGTCAATTCAAAGTTTGATCACTGGGTGCGCCGGGGTGTAGGTTGTTTTCCTTATTGTAAAGGTGGTATGCTTTATGGGTTTTTGTACTTATACAACATATGAACATGTATAAGGGACTGCCACATGTACCAAAACTTTTAGTCACCTGTGAGTTCAAATACCACAATTTAACCCCAACACCGTTTCTAAATTTACTTAAAATTGATTTTTATATTTGATTGCTTAGTTAGGACTGACATAATCTTGTTTAAGATTATCATTCATTGTTAACGTCTCTCGAGATGCCATTAGATAAATTTTGGGAGGCTTTGTACTTTGTAGTGATTGACAAGGTGGTATGCTGTCCTGAAAACTATAATCAGAGACATCTCGCAACCTTAGTTTATTGTATTATTTATGCTCTATGTTTTTTAGTCTTTATCTTTTGTATTTCACTGAGAGTCAATAGGTCCAAGGTTTTTGTATATGAAGTATTTCAATTGACAGCTTTTTGGTAACCTAGGTCTCTGAATGAAATTTCTTTCTTTTATTCTTTACTTCTTAATAAGTTTTACAGACAACAGCTATGATGTTAGGACCAGGGTACATTTTTGTAGCTAATATTCACCATCATCATTTTTCGTAGTGTTTTCTTAGCAAGATTTGCCTCATTTTGTAGAACATAAACTATTTTGTTTGAGACACCAATTTTTTCCATAAAATATAGGATGCCTTATAATTATGCCATTGTTCTTATGTTTTATGATGTGCAGTTAAGCAATGGTGCAGTCATAGTTGATCCTTTGATCAGAGAGATAATCGCCTGTGGTCATGATCAAACGCGTTCATGGCAGGTTGCCGGTAACAATCATCTCATTAAAGAAGATGATTTAAATAATGAAAACAAGCCTAAGGTGATTGCTTTTGAACCTAGTCATGACAGGGAAATTCAATCAGGAGGCATGAGTTTTAAGGATGCCAAATGTATAAAAGATAAAGAAACAGATTTTAAAAACACAAAATCTACAAAACAGAGAGAAATAAATTCGGAAGTACATGTTTCGTCAGAGATTTTAGCAAAAGGTGGCAGGACTTATCCATGGCATCCGCTGAGGCATGCAGTCATAGTGGCTATTGAAATGGCAGCTGCGAGAGATAAAGAATTATTTCCAGATCGAGGATATCTGCCTGATCAAGATAGGCTAGAACTTGATTTACTGCCTTCTACAATGGGGATTAGTGTAAAACGTCAAAAGACAACAATATGCAAGGTAAATTTCAATAATTTTTTTATTGTTTAAACTTTAAATGACATCAAGAATTTTCAACCTTTCCATTTAACAGGGATGCCACTTGAAGGAAACATAACTAGGCTGGTTGGCATGCAAATGATCTCAAAATTTGGAGGTCTAAAATCAACAGTACCACACCTAGATGATAGATAGCTTATGTGCATTATTTGCTGTGCATGCGTTACGACAGCAACTGTTAGGAATACCTTATGTTGTGCTCTTTAGATCCATCAAGATCCACCATAAAGTAATGTTGCCATGCCTGTAAGGTCGAGACTTAAGTTCTCGTTATATGCTTGGTATAATACTGATATATCTCTTTTGCTACCAAAGCATACCTTGCTTTCCTATTTCATGAAGCCCGACGCTTCCTTTTGAACAACTTTGTGAAAATTTTCACTGTATACTAGGGCTGTCATTCATTCGTGGAGTTCCACTTTTTTGTATTTTTATAGTTGGTTTGAAACAAGGGAGAGGAAAAAACTATTTCCAGCTGTAATTCAACTACTCTGATTATATCTGAGAGATAATAACTTTATCTTCCTTGATCATTCTTCTACCACAAATGTTTTTCCCTTCCTGGTTACCTAGAATCTGTTACATACATAAAGTATATACAAGAACTTTAAATATTAATATTAAATAATAATAATAAAGCTTATAACCCTTGGCTGTTAGTTTGTAACCTTTCAACTTGTGACCTGTCAATGTGCATATATCACAAAAGTCATAAATTCTCATTTAATCATTATTCAATATGGTATTATTACACAATTGTTAATTTTTGTTTGTAATAGCCCAGCGAGCTTATTACACTGGGTTTCATGAATATATGTGCATGGAAGCTGAATATTGTTACGCTGCCTTCAAATCCTTTGTCACATAGGCATCATTCATCCTTCCTTCCGCCTCCCGTCTTTCCCCTATCATCATGCCACCTTAGTCTGTTGACCAGCCGCTGAACTATTGCTATCTTTCATGCCATCATGTCTCAGTAGCCATTTCATTTCCTCTTGAGCATAATCTTTACACCAGTTGCTACATTGTATAACCACTATAGTGGCTACATCATACAAGTGATGTTGACCACCACCACTTCGTCCAGCTTTGTATGTTGTACCATTGCAATTCTTCCATATTTGAATCCTGTTACAACTTGATTTAGCACATGAGTGGGAAAGTTCAAATGCACTAGTGCTATCAAGAGCAACTTTGGAAAGAAGCACCACTATCACCACAGTATTAATTTCCCTCTCTTTTGTCCAGCTCTCAAGGTCAAGGGGGGCTTTTCCTAGGCTTAATTAGATTTGGTATAGAGAGAGCCAAGGGAAATGAGACTAACTTGATTATAATATGGGTTGTGTGTTAGTTGTTTTCCCAAATAAATTTTCAGTCATTCAAGATGTACAATATCCAACAGATCAAATACTTCGAAAATATTTGATCAAAAGCATGTAATAGCATGAACCATGAACATTAGCCAATAGCAAGTGTGAAAGATCAGCAATAAACCATAAGACATTAAGAACAAAATCGTCAGGTAAATAAGTCTATAGCCATGTGTAACATGTATCAACAAATGAAATTGCTTAAGAGGCAGGTTATGCTTATTACTTAGAGACCTTCACGTTAAGGATTTTTGAATGAGGCCTTGCTTGAGAGAAATATCTCTGAAACAAGGAGTCACCCAAGCTTTATTAGGGTAGCCAAACTTGTGAAAGTGACAAAAATCACTTCCCAAAATTTGGTGTTTAAAGTCTTTGTGATTAAATGCCAAAAGTGTTGATTTTGTACCTAGGAAAGAGTTCCTCTAGTGACTTTCTGCCTAAGTCCCTAAAAGGGGAAAAGTGACATGACCCTTGTATTAATTGCTTGAGATGAGTAATTAATTCACTTTAGAGTTATAAAGTGGCTTTTAATAAATTTAAGTTGTGGTTGAGAGACAAATAATTTATGGAGAGAAAAAGTGTTTTATTCTCATCCATGTAATTCCCCAACCCAGTTTTCATGATTACTTGCACAAGTTTAATGCCCACCCATTCAACATTACTGCTGCAAACTGAATTTTCTCATAAACTGAACAGAACTGAAAACATGAAGGAAACGTTTACAAACTAGAATGAACAGAATTAAAACTCAGCCACACATGAAAATTTTCAGACACATGAATTTTAGCCAAATTGGCTCAGGAAAAAGTTAAAATCCCACAAGGGGAAAACCTGTTTGAGAGAGAGTTCTTATTTCTTCAGTGAAAAATTTACAACAGTAGAGTACAACTTATCTCAACCAGGAGAGGACAAATATCAACGCCTCGAATTCTGTGCTTTACAGCCTTGAAATCTGTGCATTAAGTTTCTGGAAATTTGTGCCCTTCTCAGGCCTCCTCGAATTTCATGCTAGAAACAGTCTTCAACCTCGGTCAGTGTGCCCAATGAAACGGCAGCAGGATACCTTGATTTTCATGCCCTCACAGTCCAGAAAATCATGCCCATCCAACACAGGAAAATGCTGTACGGACTGTCTGTACTGACTGCATTTAATTCAGTAGTCAAACTCCTTGAAAATCATGTCAACTGCCTCGGGATTTGTGCCCAATCTGCCTGCTTGGTATTTGTGCCAACTCCCTTGATATTTGTGTAGCAGAATCCTCCTTGAACTGCATGCCCAACCTCGTTTTTTGTGCTGCCTGTAATTGCTGTAGAATGTCTAGGAATTTGTACCCATCTTTCTCTCTCTCCCAGCTCTCTTCTCTTCTCAAGAAGGTCGACCCTCTCCAAATGCTCATGGTGAGTATAAAATGAGGAATGAGAAATGCCTTTTAACATTTTTCCTTGTCTTTTTAGTTTCCTCATGGGGTAGTTGAGAGATCACCAAATCCAAGGGCCCACATTTGCTTTGGTTGTCAGATCAGTGGATGAGAATAAAACACTTTTTCTCTCCATAAATTAATTTTCTCTCAACCACAATTTAAATTGATTAGAAAGTCACTTTAATCTCTAAAGTGAATTAATTGCTCATCTCAAACAATTAATACAAGGGTCATGTCAATTTTCCCTTAAGTTGCCAGGAAACTTGGGCACGGGGACACCACTTTTTGAAATAGGGGACTTGGGTACATCTGGGGTACTATATATATATATGAAATCTAAATCATTTTCACTGTACATATATATTCATGTGCATCCATATGAATCCAAACCATTATACACAAATATGCAAAGTTTCTCATGTATATAGCAAGGGTGCATACAACTAAAAATTCATCAAGTGCAATCCATATTTGACCCAAAATACATCAACAAAGAGGCTAAATGGCCTATAGAATCCAAAAACCTTCATGCTACAACAACCAAGTAATTACATATCAAAATCTTTGCCTATATTGGGATCCTATTCATCAATAACATGCTGTGCCCCCTGCCTAGGCTCTAGTCCTTGCCTCTACCTTGAATCTTGAAGTTAGTCCGCCAAGGACATTAGTCAACACCCTACAGTTTTGATGAATCTTCCTAATAGTACTAAAATAAGGTAGGAAAAGCTTCCCATGCTTAATAAGTGATTTTGCTTGAGTAAAGGGTATATTTTTGTTAAGGTCATGATAGAGGAGTTCAACTATAAGCGCCACCAACATCGAGGTAGATAGAGAGGTTGATGTGCTTGATTAAATACCAATCCCATACCCTCATACATGATAGAATCCAGTGGAAACGTTGCAATCTTGAAATACTTTAAGTTCGTTGAATTCTGAATGGGATCTAAAATTCTACTTTTTACATATGAAGTCCAATGAGGTTGGAACTACTCTCAAACATTTTGAAACAATTTATGGTGATATCAAAGAATTAAGTAAAAGGATAGTGAGTGAAAGATAAGGAGAATGTCACTTTTTCTTTAAGAATTTAATATTACCATTCAATATTAGTCACTTTAATGTCACTTGTACAAAACTAGTTGGGCTCGTACCAAATTAGTCCCTAGGCATCGCCAAAAAAGGGGTACCTTGTACAAAACTGGTTCCTGGGCGTCCCTAAGCGTCCCCAAGATAGGGGTATTCCATCCCCTTTGCAATCAACATCCCTTGAATCCGTGAGAAATATCTCAGGTACTTCGGCCAAATTTCGGGTATGGATGGGTGTGTGGGTACGGGGTTTCCGGTATGTGGGTACGGGTATTCGATACGGGTATCTGGTACTGGTACGTGTACCCTACCCTCGGGTATGGGTACCCATGCTACTTAAATTTTCCCCCTCTTAGTGCTTATACAAAAAATCACTTGGGGAACACATTCCTAGGTACAAAAATCAACAATCCATTGATCTTAGATCACTAAATTAGTCCTTAGGCATTGCCAAAAAAGGGGTACCCTGTACAAAACTGGTCCCTGGGCGTCCCTAAGCGTCCCCAAAATAGGGGTACTCCATCCCCTTTGCAATCAACATCCCTTGAATCCGTGAGAAATATCTCAGGTACTTCGGCCAAATTTCGGGTATGGACGGGTGTGTGGGCACGGGGTTTCTGGTATGTGGGTACGGGTATTCGATACGGGTATCTCATACGGGTCTGTGTACCCTACCCTCGGGTATGGGTACCCATGCTACTTAAATTTTCCCCCTCTTAGTGCTTATACAAAAAATCACTAGGGGAACACATTCCTAGGTACAAAAGTCAACAATCCATTGATCTTAGATCACTAAAGCTAATGTGGGCCGTTGGATTTGGTGGCCTTTCAACTACTCCATGAGGAAACCAAAAAGATAAGGGAAAAATGATAAAAGTTACTTTATTTTTCATTTTCACTCGCTAAGTGAGTTGGAGAGGAGGTCGACCATCTGAGATAAAGAAGTTGAGTTCATGAGAGAGCTATAGCATGAATTTCAAGAAGCTGAGATAGCATGAATTCCAAGACACTGAGACTAGCACAAGTTCCAAGGCCATGCAACAGGGTACAGGGGCACGATTTTCAAAAGAGAGGCTGCACAAGATTCAAGGGAGATTTTAAGAACAAATTTCGAGAGATTTTTCTCTGCATTAAATCCGTCCGTATAGGGCATATAGTAGGAAGGCTGTATGCTAAAGTTGATAGTCCATACACAGTAGTAGTGGCATGAAAATTGAGGTGAGATACAACACGATTTTTTAGGCAGCATTTAACTAATAAATTTCCTTTCTGGCACGGAAAACGAAGAGTCGAGAAGAAGCAGTCAGGGCCGTACTGTTCCATATAGTATAGGAGAAATTCAAGTGGAGAATTTCTGTGTATGCTAAGGATGTTTCCGAGGTGGATAAATTCTATCAAAACTTGAGACAAGTCTGTGTTTTATGTTGAGTTTAATTGTATTGTTGTATTGTCAATAAATTTTGAAGAAGAAATAAAATCCTCTCACAGGTTTTCCCTTCGGGGTTTTTTCTAGGCCAATTTGGCTAAAATTCTTGTGTCTGAAAATTTCATGTGTGGTTGAGTTTTTATTTCTGTTCATTCAAGTTTGTAAAAGTTTCTTAGCGTTTCAAGCTTTAAATTTGTTTACGAGTAAAAAATTCCATTTGCAACTGAGAAAGATGAATGGGGCTGGGCATTAAACTATGTTATGAAATTAAGATTTTACATTTCACTAAAGATTTTACACAAGTAATAAACTGTGTTGCATGCGTACCCGTACCGGGGGGTCGGGTACACGAACCAGTACCGGGTACTTGGGTACTTCAATGGTACGTCCCCAGCCGTACCCAAATCCAATCTCACGTACCAGGTACTTCATGTATGAAAATAGGGTACTCGTGTGAATTTTGGTACGCCGTACCACGTGTTTGTGTACGCGGCCGGTACAACCGTTGGACAATTTATCTTAGCTCGTTGTTCGGGATGAGTCAATTTGCAAAGTTTGAAGTTCAAAATTTTAAAAATTAAATAATAAAACACAAACACATATTATGTGGGCCCTTGCCCCTTACCTAAACTAGCGCAACACTGCATTTCTCACTGCTAGTGCACTGTGCTCACTACTCCAGCGACGACGTGACAGAGGACCTTAGTGATGCTAATGGCATTGATCCTAAGGCTGTTGATGACATGGCTTGAGGAAGCCAAATACCCTATCTTGTTCATGTTCAATGTTTACTATTTTGAACTTTCTTTTTCATATCTAAAAATGTCTTTAGGCAAATTTTGGATGTAGTATGGCAATGAAGTTTGAACTCATGGTGTCATGGACATGTAATATTTTATGTTGTTAATTATATTAATATAACTTCAGTCTTCCAGTTGATATCTACTATGAGTCTATGTCATATGATTTATCAAATTTATTATTTTATGTTTCAAATTTTCAATGCGAATGTTCATATGAATCATTGAATTTAGAAATATCAAATATGCATGTATGATGTGAGTGTGAAATGTTTTATTTTTATAAATTTTAACACACACACACACACACACACACACACACACACACATACATACATACATACGTACGTACGTACGTACGTATGTATGTATGTATGTATGTATGTATGTATGATACATACATACATACATATGTATGTATGTATGTATATATATGTCTACAGTACCCATACATACATACATACATATGTATGTATGTATGTATATATATGTCTACAGTACCCTCGACGTACCCAAGTACCCTGTTTCATAAAGTGGCGTCCTTGTCCCCGTCCTCGTCCTCGTACCCACGTTTCATGGCAACTTAGGTAATAAACGGTGACATAAGTATGCACACCACGAGTCGATGATATGTGATATAGTTAGGGGAGTGGTAGTATATATGCAGTTGTGATTTACATGGATACTTCAGTAAAATCCTCAGTGAAATGTTACTACCCTACTGTATGATAATGCATGCTATGGTGATGCACACTTATACCCTATGATGATAAGACACTCTTGTCTACACGTCTTAAGAGGATGAAGCATGCCATGAGGATCTGAAGTTGATAGTGTATTGTAATGCATACCCTATGGTGATGTTGCAGATCTTGAGACCTTGATGACATGTTCAGGTAGTCCTTGATGATGGTGATGATTAGTGAGAGCTGTAGTGTCTCTGATATACTTGAGCAGTGTTGATAAGCAGTATTGGTGAGTAGACCATGCAGATTTGCAACAGTGAAGAGGATGAGCAACAGGGATTGACCAGAGAGATGAGCAGTAGTATTGATGAGTAGATTGTGTTAAACTAGTAGCAACAAGGAAGGTCTTCCTACATGCATGCGTTCTTGCATGCAGAAGACTTAAATTAGGAAACCAGTTGTATTTAATTTACTTTTCCTAAGTTTACTTTGGAAAATAAATTAAAGTGATCTAAATTAACTTTAGTGAACCACTAGCTAAAGTGAAAGTGAAATTAGGGTATTCGATTTACCTAAAGTTATAAAAGAGAGATCAATTGGTGGAGAGAACACACGCACTTGTATTCCGACAGAGACAAGATACAAATAGGGAGAGAAAGTCAGACAGAGGATTTAGCTAAGAAGACGGAGGAGTGAGCAGCAGGATCATCGAGTTTCGTACAGTTGGGTCGTACAGTCACATAGGAGGGTGTTGAGGTTTAGCTGGGATTTGCCCAATGATTCTGCCGGGTACTGCATTCTCCAGGTTTGGGTGAATTTGCAGTGATTGTAAAAGTTCCATATTTTCTCATAATAAAATCTATATTTGACTGCTGCACCGGTTTTCTCATCTTGGA
This sequence comes from Pseudotsuga menziesii, assembly GCA_001517045.1. Lineage (NCBI taxonomy): Eukaryota > Viridiplantae > Streptophyta > Pinopsida > Pinales > Pinaceae > Pseudotsuga > Pseudotsuga menziesii. The sequence continues at coordinate 175,325 of LPNX011149970.1, forward strand.
TTTTTCCGGGGGTTTCCATACCCAAAATAATAGTGTCAATATTGTGACGGGATGTTGCGATTTATTTCTCAATTTTATATTCTGCTGCATACTGTAAAAGATATTCATGTGTGGTTATCAATTGATATTTTGCATAAACTATTTAGCCCTAGTTGAATATTAAAGGAAAATTTACATGGCATCAGAGCTCTGGTGAGCTAAAGCTGAGAGATTTGCAGCAGCAATGATAGATCAAGGGCAGATCTATAAGAAGACACAAACCTAGACTTCCAGATCTAGGGTTTGACAGGTACACTTCACTATGGCCATGCAGTTGAGAGTTGAGGATAGACTCCAGGGTGATGAGAACTTTCCTACATGAAAAGAGAGGATCACAAGGATCCTGGACATTAGTGATGTTGAGGATCACATTGACTCCGCAAAAGTTGCACCCATAGATTCGACAGATCTGATAGCCTGGAAGAAGATTGATTCCAGAGCCATGTTGATTATCATGGATGGGTGAAGGACCATATAGTCCCTCACCTTTCTGGTAAGAAGACCGCATTGGAGATGTGAAAGGCTTTTGAAAGTCTGTACCAGAGCAAGAACGAGAACTGGAGGATGGTGTTGCAAGAGAGGATGCGCAACACCAAGATGACCAAGGGAGAAGGAGTGGTGCCTTATCTCA